>APFE031681109.1:36606-87099 GCA_000404065.3 Pinus taeda
AAAGCTTAATAAAAAAAATTGAGAATTTCATTTTGGGCGACTTTTGCAGTGTTTATGTTCCATTTCTATATAGCTAAATGCACTTAAATGTTTAGTTAAAGTTAGCTATGTTAAAGTGGTAACTGATCAACATTTAAATTTTATGATCATTTAAAGCATTTAATTTTTCTTGAAAGTTTAATTGCTGGATCATCGTTAAGGTGTTGTGCATTTGTTGAAAACTTTACATCGCTTGAGTTATTTGATGATAAATGATTGTTCTACATAGTTTATATTTCTGCAATATTCAATAAATAATCATTTAATCATTAGCTCCTTAAGGCACTGGTCTATTAACTTAATAAAATCAATTAAATGCTTGTTTCCCTTCGTGTCTCCCAGCCCAACTGGCTCTCAGTTGGTCATCCATTTTCCCATAGGGTCTACCCCCCTTAGCCGCGGGAGACAGGCTTAAACGGAGAGATCGGGGATTAGAGTGACAGCCCCCGGTCTGAGCGTTGTCGTGACAATCTGTGTGACAACACAACCTCCAGCTCAGACGAAACCAATTGCTGAACAAAAGCCCTGATTCAGATCCCATTGTGTTGGAAGACATTGATCCAACAACAGATTGGGTAGTGGAGAGTCATCCAGTAGAGTTTGATCCTGATGAGGATCTTGATTTAGATTTTGATAGGGAGGCATCACTCGGACATGATGTTCAGTTGAATGCAGATCTTGATCCACCTGTACTACCAGCCTCAGCCTCACAGCCAGCAAGGACTCCAGTTGCAGGTGCTTCCTCTACTCAGCCATGATAGAAGCGCAACTGCATATCTTCTCTATCTCAGCTTGCATCTGCTGTATAGCCTGCTAGTGCTACCACTTCTACAGTTGCAGTTGGAGATGATGATGATGATGAGGAGCCATGGGCCCCCCTATCTGACTTTGATGATGATCCAGAGATTGATCCACATGATCTTCGCTCCTCTGGTAGTAGCTACTAGCCAGTAGTACTGGAGTCTGGTTACAATTTACTTTTGTTGTAGAGGCCATTTCTAGCCTCCTTGGTTATGTGTTTTTTGTTTTGAATCTTTGATCATGTATGTGTTGCCATTGGACAGTGTACTGGTGCGATTTTGATATAATGGATAGATTCATGAGCCTACTTTGATCATATGTTGCCTTCCATCTATATTATAATGCTATGTGTTTGGAAACATGAATGAAAATCTTTAAAATTATGTTTTTTTATAAAAAAATAAATATTTAATGTATTTTGTACAACGACTGAGTCATTGAATTCGAGCCGATCAAGTCGATACTGAGTTGGAGTCGGAGTCAGAGTCGACCCTCGGCTGAGTCGGAGTTCGAGTCGGAGTTTTAAAACATTGTTTTGAACATAGACTATTGTGTTGCATGCTTTCGCCCATAGGAATTTTGGTATATCTCGATCATACATCATGGCCCTAGCTGCTTCTACAATAGTCCTGTTCTTTCTTTCTATTAGTCCATTCTGCTCCGGATTGTAGGGAGCTGTCCACTCTCTTCTTATGCTCTCCTTAGCTCAAAAATCAGTGAAGTCCTTATCGACATACTCTCCACCATTATCTGAGCGCAAAACTTTTATTTTCTTCCTAGTGAGATTCTCCACCAGAGCCTTGAACTCCTTGAATCGACATAAAACCTTGTCCTTGGTTTTCGAAAAATAAATCCAAGTTTTCCTTTAGTGGTCATCAATGAAGGTAAGGAAATACTCGGCACCACTGAGAGCTTTGATGGACATAAGTCCACAGATATCTGAGTGTAACAATCCTAGTACACTCTTGGCCCTGTGTTTGCTCCTAGGAAATGCTGCCTTGGCATATACTTTCCTAGAGCGCATCCACTGCATACATCATCTCATTCCGTACTCAGATCCAGAACTCCTGTTATAGTGCTCCTGAGAATTCTCAGAGCTCCATGGTGCAAATGTCTCATTCTTCTATGTCATAGTTTGTTCAAGTCCTTGTCTCCATGACTGCCTATTAGTGCCATTAGTGATTCTATTTGTAATCTATACAACCTATTGCTTTTGATCCCGATCTGCACTTTCTTTTTCTAGCTCGAGTGTTTGATGTATACCTTCTCCTTGATGAAGTAGATGTCATAGCCCTTGCCTTGAAGTTGCGACACGGAAAGTAAGTTCATCCCTAATCCTGGTAAATGCTGCACATTTTTAGCATGAAACCGTTCTCCTGATTCTGTTTGAAAAACTATGGTACCCTTCCCTAGTAGAGTACACTTTGCCTTGTTCGCCATGGTGATCTGAAAGTTCATCTTTTCTTCTCGATATTCTGAGAAACATTCTCTGATTCCAGTCATATGCCACGAGGCAACACTGTCTATATACCACAGTTTTGATGATGTAGAACTAGTCATACAAGCCACTTCTTCTTCCATCCTGGAAGCCAACATAGAGAAATTGAAGTCTCTTTCTCTTGTGCAATTTTCTGAAAATCTGTGCGAGTCCCCTGACGTGGATGCCTCTGCATCATGGTCTCGACCCATAACTGATTTTCCCTTCCTGTCTCTGATTACTCGCTCTGATACCATGTGAAAATTCTATCATTACAACTAATTTTCTTTTCCTACTTATTCTTCAATAAATTATTTATGAAATTCCTTCAATAAACATTAAAATAAATTTTGCTGTAGATATCACACCATAATACAGAAACAAATACACGCACAAGAATCAACACATTGACACAATTATTTTGGATAACAGTCCCTATAAAAACCCATTGTGGGAAAACCGGTGCAGCAAGGGAGGATTTTATTATTCAGCAATTCTTCAATACAATAGGGTGCCAAACTGGCTTACCCACAGAGAGAAAAATTCTCTAGCACCTCTCTTAGTCCTAGCGTCAGCTTGGGTGACCTCTGCGTGGCTCCTAGACACTCTGGGTCAGCCCTTGCTTGACTGCGTAAGCCTTGGGCCTCTCTGCATCACCCAAGCAGGTCCAGCTAGTGATTGCGTAGTCTCTTGCTGCCTCTCCTGCCTCAGTGCTGGTCTCCAGTGGCTGATCCCATCTCTCTGTTCCATACTTGCTGCCTCTTGACTGCTCACCAGACCACTACTTCCAATTCCTCAGCTAACGCCGCTCCAGAAATTGAATTCACTGGTCTCCCTCAGTGTGTTCTCCAAGTGACCCTCAAGCCTCCTCTTATACTTTTCTCGTTGACAAATCGAGACTGAGATTAAGTCCCTAATCAACGGCTAAGATTAGATCTGGCTTGATCCGTGACTTTTGGACCATTCTAACACAATTTTATATTAATTCACATTAATATTTTATTTTTCCTAAGTTTAGACTTAGGAACTCCATTAAAAATATTAATTATTTTAATATTTCCCAAATTGTTTAGAATCTGCCCAAACCCTTTCTGGGTATTGGAGATCTCATGTGCTTTGGCCTCTCCACCAATTTTCGTGGCTAGAGCACATCCGATGCTACCCAAAATCAACATCTTCAAATTCACCAAGGGTGAAGTTGAAGCAGAGAATATTATCAGAATGGTGCAGCGGAAGCTTCTGATGGCCTACCTAAAGATCACTTCATTGGGAAGTCTGGATCTAAGGGTGGAAGGAAAGGCAAATGCCTTGTTTGTAATAAGTTTAGCCATTATGCGAAGGAGTGTCCGAATGATAGGGACACATCAGTTGATGATGATAACAATCATTCCAGGGACATCGTCAATGATTAGAGGAATGACAGGTAAAGCAAGTCATCAAGGAAACGACCGACTCTACAAAGAAAGCAAGGAACCCCAGGTATGAAGAATCAAATGTTGTTTTTGATAAGATAAAGAAGCATTATCTTGTATTGGCCCTCTCCTTCAGATTCTTTGGGAATTTGGCTTATTGATTGTAGTGCTTCAAGGCACTTCATTGGATAAAAGGGTGTTCTCTCTAATTTGGTAGAGATAGAAACAATCGTGGGATTATACTCGGAGTCGATGCCACCTATCTTGGAAAGGGTGTAGGGAATGTTAGCCCTCAATTGGATGAGGGTAACTCGATTCATTTACAAGAATCTCTTTATGCACCTGATCGTAAGAAGAACCTGGTGTCCATTTCGGCAATGGAAATCAAAGGTTTCAGGGCGTCATTCATCGATGGAAAGGTACGTGTTTGAAAATAGAATTTTCAAAGATGCTTTTACTCATGGGTTTAGGATTGACAATTTGTATCAAGTTGCAGGATGATCCATTGGGGACCATGTCAGTTGACACATCTCATCTATAGCACTGGAGGTATACTTTATGGGGCCCTACCCGATGTGAGTCAGATGGTGATAGGGATGCCTGAATTCAAAAAGAGCATGAAGGTACATGTCTGAGATGTATCGAAGGAAAATATTACTAGGGGATCATTCCCCTCATGTAGCAGGTCCATAGGTTTGGAACAATCTGAGGGGTTTGAGATTCGTGATCGGGAATCTCATGTATGCAGGTGGAAGAAAACCCTCTATGGCTTGAAGCAAAACACCTCGGGCGTAGTATGAGAGGATTGATAGATGTCTAATGAAGCTGAGATTCACTAGGAGTGAAGTCGATCCAAACCATTGCTTGAAGGTTATGGATGATAGACCTCTCATACTGGCACCTTTTGAGGACGACCTCTTTTTGACAGGTGCAAACCCTTTCATTTGCAAAAGTCAGAGGGAATTGGATTATGGATTTGGAATGGTAAACTACAAGCCCGTGACTACCTTGTTGGAGCTTAACTTTCAGAAGTTATGTGGTAGTGATGCCGGACCAGATTTGGAAAATGCTTCCGAGTTTCATAAACGCATTCGCATTTATGTTCTTGGTGCACTTTCGTCCGGATATATGTTTTGCAGTTAGCATATTGAGCTCATATTTGGTTGAGTCTCACTGGATTAGTGCCAAGAATCTTCTGAGATATATTTGAGGCACAATCTCTCATGGATTGAGATACACTGCCGAAAATGAGAAGCTGCACGATTATTCGAATATTGACTGGGTAGGTAGTGTGGAGGATCGCAAGAGCACTTTTGAGTGCTGGTTCTCTTTGGGTTCTGCTTCGATATCCTGGAGGGGCAGGAAGCATAAGTCAGTTGCTTTAGGCACTGCTGAGACTGAATACATAGCTATGAGTATGATCTCATGTGAAGCTGCTTGGTTGTGGAAGCTCTTCAGTGAGCTGTTTGTACACATGATAGATACCACTCTAATCTTCTGTGTCAACCACGGGGGGATTCGATTATTGAGGGATCTCATATTCTATGATTGCTCCAACATATAGACATCAGATACTACCTTATCTGGGATATGGTGCATTGATGAGCAAGAAGGCTCCATCGCATTGGGACTGATGTGCAAGTCGCAGAATTCTGTCAAAGCCCCAAGGAAAGGTCAAATTTGTGACTTTCCAGAATGACTTGACGTCGTTGAGAGACACTCTTATGAGAGCCCTGCATGATGCATGCATTGAGCTCTAGGAGCTCTGGGGGGCTTGGGGTACTTCTTGGAGCAACAAGCGACCATAGGGCAACTCACCCTCCCCTAATGGTGCGCCATGTACAGGGTGAATGGTTCAACCTTCCCCTGTGATACCCCATGGCAACTTATGGATAGGATGAGTGGTTCTCCTGTCGAGGCATCCTACCCATGCAGTCTGGGACTCATGGGAAGTACCTCTCATCTAGCCAATGAGTAGGGAAATGGGGTTAGGGGCCATATTAGTACTATCGATGGATGCATCGTTGTATTTATTGTTTTCCCTATGCTAGGATGACCTCCATTGATCTGGGATCAGTATGAGTGGTTTGAGACTCTCTCTTTTGAAATTGATCTGTGATCAATTGGAACTGACTTTGGGTTAGTGAGAGTGATATGACTCACTCTGTTTTGGAACTAATATGGGATCAATAAAGAGTGGTATGACACACTCTCTTCATATGGGATTGACTTCGGGTCAGTAGAGAATGGTGTGAGACATTCTTGATCAATTCTTCTTCTTCATGGTTCAACAGAGCAGAGCAGTGCAGGGCCATGACAAAGATAGTACAGTCCGACAGATGGATCAACAGATGGAGTTCTCCATACTTGAGAGGGAGTGTTAAATTTGGAAACTAGGGCCAAACTCCATGTTGGTCATCTTATTTATGGCAACTAATATTTTTCTTGGATCCCTCTCATCGAGCGGTATAGGATTGATCTAATGATCATCCGATTCCGATAAGTATTCATGGAGATATGAATTTATTTGTGTTATGGGACAATTCGTCAACGTTTTAGTATAAAAGGAGATGACTTGAGAGTCATTTACACTTCACTCTTGATTTCTCTCCACTCGCTTTGGGTTTTAGTGGAAGAAAAATCTAGGAGAGGAAGCCCTAATGGAGATCATATCTCAGCCATGGAAGGAACCTCTACACTGGTCCTAAAGAAGCCCTAGACACAGTCCTAAGGAAGCCCTAGCCGCAGTCCTAAGAAAGCCCTAACTGCAGTCCTAGAATACCCTAGATGCAGTTATTTAAATGAGGTTTGTTCACACTAGGGTAGACCGCATTTCATAAGGGAAATTCTGGGCCAGATTTGAGGACGGTTAGGGACTGTTGTGTGCCCTAACCAGTCCGAAAAATTACAGCAAAGGAAGATGGGACAGCAAAGTCACATGGTGCTGCAAACACAAATGGGACAGCAAGCAATCATAGGAGCAGCAGTCACTAACAGTGGGACAACAATGCTAGGAATGTGACAGCAAGGTGAACCATGAAGTTTGAATGCATGATAGTGCAGCAAGATGCATGGGCAGCATGATAGCAATGATGGCAGGGTACAACAATGTTACAATGACAACATGATAGCAGCAATGTTACAATGATGTCATGATAGCAGCAAAGTAACAATGGGTCAGCAACAAAGACATGCTAACAATGAAATAGCAGTATGGTAAGCAAGGTGCAGTGACATGGTGCAGCAAGCACATGGGACAGTATGGCAAACATGGTGCAACAATGGCACATGATGGTACATGATGCAGTACCACGATGGGTACAGTCATGATTGATGAAGCATGATGAGATGCAGCGTGGTGCAGCATGATGATGAGGAACAGCACAATGATAGGTGCAGCATGATGATGGAGTAACCTGGGAGAATCAGTTGAAGCAGCCTGTCTTCAATTGAGCTCAACTACTTCATGTATCATCTACTTAGAGATGATCTATGTTCTTATTTAGATAAGTCAAAGTGTTGACTTTTGTTGTAAATGTACTATGTCTCTCTCTCTGCTGAACTATTGAAAAACATATACGAAGAATTGATCAAGGGTTTCCCCACATTGGGGTTTGTCCCTGGCTAGCGCCACATCTTGTGTTCTATTGTCTTGGCTTGTCTTCTGTGATCTATGTTTATGTTCTATCTGCAATTTACTTTTAATGCTGATGTGATTGCTAATCTGGAAAAGGTATTGAGTTAATTGTGAAAATTGAAATAAATTGCTCTAAGCATAGAACATACCAAAAATTAACAGATAACCTTGGCGTTTTTCTTTGTTTTCAACAAATTACTAATATTTCTACCTTTGAGTAAGACTTCAGGTTTTTAAACTTGTTGGAACGAACTTAAACTGTTTTCTACAGTTTTGGTTTATGGTTGAAAGCCCAGACAATTATTGACTTGAGAAAGTTGGTCCTCTTTTGTCTATTGTATGAAGCTGCATCAGAAAGTTGGTTTTTTCTTGGGTGAACCTGTTTTTTACTTGGAACTCTCTATTTCATTGGCACGTATTTTAAGAGGATACCAAAAAAATGCCAAACATGAGACTAAGAAGTTTTTTCCCAAATCAATTACTCGTGTCTTAAAACTTCATATATGTCCATGTAATGCAAAATTTTGAAAGCATTATGCACCGATGGCCGAATAGTTTACCTAGACAATATGTTGATAATCACAAAAATGTTTAACTTAATAGCTGTTATACTGTAGTAGTAGTTCAATCATGTTAAGAATAGTGCTATTCCAGTGTAAATATAGAGGCGACCGTGTCCATTTTCCTGGTATCAATTCAATAAGGTTTGAAAAGCATTGAGGTGAAACATGTTTATGTATTCTATCAGTAGCAGTTTTACCCTTACATGCAAATTATCCATTTTTGGGTCTTGCAGAAAGCAGCTTCTTCAGTAGGTAGAAAAATTACAGTGCTTCGGCAAATTGGAGCAGCTGCCGATCACCCTATTGATCCATCATATCCAGAGGGCGCTTATCTCACCAACATATTACTTAGAATACTTTAACTGGTAAATTCTTTAATTAGTTTTGAAAATGTTTTGGAAGCTCTGAATTCAAAATTGAGTTCTCTTTAAATAGTATTTCTAGATGCTGGGTGTTACAATTCTATGAGCTTTGAATTTTTCGGACAGTAGTTTGTTGAACATAATTATGAGCATTTTCTGAACTCACATATTGTACAACAAGTGAAACTCTTATCGTGGGTTCTGATTATCGACGAAAACTCTATGCCAAATGTTGCAAGCCTGGTGATTATTCACTCTATTTCTAGCGGGTCTTATGAAACTAAACTCAGAAAATTTGCATTTAGTATTTCCCTCGATATGAAATGCCATTAAATAGTTCTATTGATCCTTACTCACCATGAGAATGAGATTGCCAAACTGCATAATTTGTGTAGAATTCAGGTCTTACGAAAATGTTTATTAGATTAGCAATTTTATTCTTGTATTATTGATCAAAATTGATGCCAACTATTCCTTATTACCATTAACAATTTACAAATTCTCTTGGATTGGGATTGGGAGTCTACGCTATTTCTTAGGGAAACTCTTACAATGTGGGGCTTTATGATGAATGTGTTCAGCTTCTTCTCATTCAATTGCCTTGGTTTCAGTACCTCTCCTTAATTGTCACCTTGGATATTCTGCAGATCAAAGATGAGGTTATCCAGGGAGATGTGTTGCTCAAGGTGCTCTTCTGAGGTGATATTTGAATTGTAGTACTTTTGTTGACTTCATGGTAGCTTGGTTCATTGGTTTTTTCCATTTTGGTTAACTGACAAAATTCTGACTCTGTATTCAAGGCGTGAACTTTCTAAACCTCACAACAACAGTTTACTGCTAAAATCACTAATACTTTGTCTCAATAAGTGGAAGAAAATGAAAGAAAATTGGATATAGAGGCTGACCTTTTTTACCAAAGTTTTAAGTTTGAGCCATATATCTATTGAGCGAAATGTGTGGCAGAAAGAGAAGAAAATAATCAATGTTTCTTCCTGAAAGCAAACTGCTACTTACCAAAATAAATCTATCTGACAACAGAACATCTGCCAGTGCCTTGTTATAAGTAGTAGCGATCAAAGTAAATTAGTTAGATGAGGGGAGGGGATGCAATAGTTGAATAACTGTATGCTAAGAGCAATGCGATCTATGTATATCTTTACATTGAGAATTATTTTTATTATGTGATTTTTAATATGACAAATACAATTCTCTCCTCTCCCATATATAAATATTCTTCTAACTTCTTATAGTATATTATTTGTGATGTAACGCACCAATTTGTGCATGCTTAGGATGCTCCAAAAACATTAACTGAGGCAAGCACACATGTATGTATATCAATGTTATCAGAACTGAGTAGTTGATTGAACTAGTAGACCCCCCCGAATTGGGAACAAGTTAGATTCAGACTGAAATTGGTAAAAAAAAATGGACCAAAAAACCAACAACCAAAAACATATAAAATATAAAAAAACACATATATTGACGTCCATCCATAAGAATCTAAACCATTTATACACACATATATGCGAAAATTCTTATTTATATAGCATGTAAGGGTGCACATAACCAAAATAGCACTTTGTGCAATCCATCTTTGAACCAAAAATATATCATCAAACAGGCTCTAGATGGCCTCTAGCATCCAAAAAAAATATGCTACAACCAATGCCTACATATAATCAAAATCATTGCCTATATTGGGATCTTCATCATCAATATTGTGAAAATTCTATCATTGCAACATCTGATTTACTTTTCCTACTTATTTTTCAATAAGTTATTTATGAAATTCCTTCAATAAACATTAAAATAAATTATGCTGCAGATATCACACCGTAATACAGAAACAAACACATGTACAAGAATCAACACATTGACACAAATATTTTGGACAACAGTCCCTGGAAAAACCCAATGTTGGAAAACTAGTGCAACAATGGAGGATTTTATTATTCAGCAACTCTTCAGTACAATAGGGTGCCAAATTGACTTACCCACAGGGAGAAAAAATTCTCCAGCACTTCTCCCAATCCCAGCGTCAGCGTGGTTGACCTCTGCGTGGCTCCTAGACACTCTGTGTCAGTCCCTGCTTGACTACATCAGCCCTAGGCCTCTCTGCGTCACCCATGCAGGCCCTGTAGTGATTGCACAATCTCCTGCTGCCTTTGCGTCTGCCTCTCCTGCTTCAACGCTGGTGTCCAGTGGCTGATCCCGTCTCTTTGTTTCGTACTTGCTGCCTCCTGACTGCTCACCAGACCACTAGTTCGAATTTCTCAGCTAACACTGCTCCTGAAATTGCACTGACTGGTCTCCCTCAGTGTATTCTCCAAGTGACCCTCAAACTTCCTCTTATACTTTTCTCGTTGACAAATCAACAACTAAGATTAAGTCCCTAATCAACGGCTAAGATTAACTTTGGCTTGATTCATGACTTTTGGACCCTTCTAACACAGTTTTATATTAATTCACATTAATATTTTATTTTCCCTAAGTTTATACTTAGGGACTCAATAAAAAATATTAATTATTTTAATATCTCCCAAACTATTTAGAATTTGCTCAAACCATTTTTGGGTATTGGAAATCTCATGTGCTTTAGCATCTCCACCAATTTTCGTGGCTAGAGCACATCTGATGCTACCCCAAATCAACAAATATCACCCTCAAAGTATTAAAATAAGATATAAAAAGCTCAGCATGTCAAGTCAAGATTCTGTTTGAGTGATGGTTGTTGAATTTGTAACTATGGGTGGTCTTCATAATGTACATTTGGTCATTTGATTTAATTGTATTTATTATAAAGCATATTTATAAATGCTTGAGTCAAAGGGAAATTTTATTTTGAGTCAGTCCCATTGCGACTTTTTAAAGATGAAAAATTGAATTTTTGAAAAGTAAATTTTGGCTCCAAAATTGATAAGTCGACTTCCCTTCAAGTCAAGTTGGACCTAGCCAAGAGATGTGTCCATTCACCTTGGACAAACTACTATATGTTGAAGTTTCTAAGTTTACTTAGTTAGAAACCCTCCATGCACTTTATCTGATTTATTCCTACCTACTTGTTATTTACTTAACAAGTTATGTACAATGTAAATATTGAAAATAAAACTAGTGCATGCTTAAGATATTACAGATCAACAACTAAAAGAAACAGAAACAAACAAACCATATGAGACCATTATTTTTGGACTAATGTCCCCGGAAAAACCCAATGCGGGAAAACTGGTGCAACTATATGAGGGTTTTCTTATTAAGCAATATCAGAGTACAATTGAGGTGCTGTAACTGACCTACCCAAAAGAGAATTTCCTTGGTAGTAATACCTCTCAGTTTCTGACAAATCTCTTGGCTGAAACACCAGATAATCCTTCCGGCAACTACTCAACACCAATCTGCCCTTGAAACCCCATCGTCAGCCTCTCTCTTGTTGATTTGGGGTAGAATCGGATGTTCTCTAGCCACGAAATTTGGTGGAGAGGTTGGGGCACATGAGACCTCCAATACCCAGAAAGGGTTTGGGCAAATTCTAAACAGATAAGGAGATACTAAAATAATTAATATTTTTAATGGAGTCGACTTAGGGAAAATAAAATATTAATGTGTATAAATATGAATTTGTGTTAGAATGGTCAAAAAGATATGGATCAAGAAGATCTAAACTTAACCGTTGATTAGGGACTTAATGTCGACCGTTGAATCGTCAACAGGAAAAGTATAAGAGGACGCTTGAGGATCACTTGGAGATCACACCAGATGATTAGTCATTCTATTTTCTAGAGTGGGGTTTGCTAAGAGAGATAGAATCAGTGATCGGGAGAGTAGTTGAGGGGCATTGAGTACAGAAAAACAGAGAAGACAGAGATTGTGCCGAGAGAACAGCGCAACAGCTAAGGAAGGGTGACACAGAGCCAACAAGGGCTCACGCAGGGCCATGCAGAGGCAGCTAAGTGTTGCGCAGAGCACCAGAGGGGCTAGCGTAGCTGACACAGAGGCTCTCAGAGTGACGCAGGGCCTCCTCGGGCTGATGCAGGGCTAGTGTGAGATAGAAAGGGGCTAACGCAGTCCAGGTTGGGCATACACTGAGGTTGTAGGAGTAGTTTTGTGCTGAGGAGCTGCCGGAAGGTTTTTCCGGGATTTCAGCTAGGAGATTTCTCTCAAACTGTGAGGTATAGCTGCTAAGGAAATTCTCTGTTGGGTAGGCTAGTTAGGACACCTAGATTGTACTTTGATATTGCTTAATAAGAAAACCCTCAGATAGCTGCACCGATTTTCCCGCATTGGGTTTTTTTGGGGACATTGATAAAAAAATAATAGTGTCATGTGGTGTCTTTATTCTTGTTTCTTTTAGTTGTTGATCTGTAATATGTTGAGCATGCACTGGTGTTTATTTTCAGTATTTACTTTGTAAATAACTTGTTAAAGAAAAATTAACAAGTAGGTAAGAATAAATCAGAAAAGGTGCATGAAGGGTTTCTAAATTAAGTAAACTTAGAAATTTTGACATGGTATCAGAGGGTGATTGCAGATCACAGGAGGACTAAGAGATATCAGCCGAGCGAAACAATAGCAACAGAAAACAACTGTCCCGAGGTGACATAAGCTATTTCTAGCAGCGCAGAAGCCAAGAAGTGTGACGCAGAGACAGCCAAAGCCACGTAGAAGAAGGTGGGAGCTACGTAGAGCCTTAGAGAGGCCAGCGTTGCTGACATAGAGGGCCAAAGGGTTGACGCAGGGCATTTGAGGGCTGACGCAAACCCATCTGGGGTGATGCAGAGCCAGTGTGAGGTAGAGGGGCTGACACAGTTCATGGAGAGGCAGTTGCTGGAGTCTAGAAGGCTGCATAAATATTGTAGAGTGGAGCTGGTGAGGTACTGTAGTCAGAACAATACCTAACAGAGCAGGGCCAAAGGAGTTGTTATCGAGGGTTTCTAGCCGAGGAACCTAGATCAGCAGTGCAGTTGCACAAGACGATTATAGTAGCGGGCATCTCGACAAGCAGCAGAAGGATTTCTAGGAGGGAAATCAGGACTCAGAGGGAGTCCGCAAGAGAACTTCCAAATGGGAAGTAGAGACTCAGAGGAGTCGAATAGAGAACATCCAGGAGGGAAGTAGAGGAGCATGATGGCACTTCACGGGGTAAGAGACCAGGGTAGACTAGACGAAGCATCGAACTTCGTAGTCTGGAAGGCCAGAATTTTATTAGTGCTTGACAGGAATCGTGTCAAGAACTTCGCCTTGAAGGTTATAGCTATCCCATTCGACCCCAATGATAATGAAAAGTATGAAGAGGCGATGCCGAGGGCCAAGTGCATTATCCTTGATGGGGTCAAGGATCATGTGGTACCACATATAGCCGAGAAGGAAACAGTACATGAGATGTGGGAGGCTCTTAAGAACTTGTACTAGCATACTTATGTGTAGGGAAGAATGCTGCTCGAAAACCCGATGAGGTTGTATCAAATGAAGAAGGGTCAAATGATTGACTCCTTCCTCGAAGGACTGAACGAGATCCGAGATCAGTTGACTGTTATAGGAGCGACACTGGATCAGGAGATTATTGTGAGGACAACCTTGAATGTTGTCTCAGAAGAGTGGGAAGTGTTTGTCCAGAGCATCCTCGGCAGAGGGACTCTCTTACCTTGGGACAAGATGTGGGCAACCCTTCACCAGGAAGAGATTAGATGGCAGTCAAAGACATGTTGCCGCAGCAAAGGGATCAAGGTCAAGCAGGAGGAGAAGGATGTGGCCCTAGCATTTGAGGGAAAGCAGGAGAAGTAGAAGAAGAAAGATCTCTCCAAGATCAAGTGCTTCCACTGTGGGGAGATGGGTCATTATGCAACCCAGTGCCCAAGGAAGAAGAGTAAGGGAGATTCTTCCGAGACTAAGGTTCCGCCAGCACAGGAAGAGAAGGAAGTTTTGACAAACGATGACTGTGCCATGAATGCATAGACGCCACTTGAGCGGAAGTGGGGAGACATCGAGCTATAGTCAGATGGACTACAGTCAATGAGGGGCAGGATCCTCGAGGTACCCAGCCTTTTGGATTAGACTATGCTACAGAAGCACCAAAAAGGAGTAGTAGGACTGGCGGATGTGGGTAGAGACAGATGCGGATGAAGCAGCAGAGAGAGCTACAATGCAGAATTCTCAGGACAACACGAGGCTAGTAGGTTGTAGTAGTGCGAAGAAGTGGGGAAACACTTCATGCACTCATGGGAAGACACTTCATGCACCACTTAAGAAGAAGTGGGGAGACATTGAGATCTAGTCAGATGGACTACAGGGGATGAGGGGCAGGATCCTTGAGGTACCCAGTCTCTTGGATTAGACCTTGCTACGAGAGCCCTGACAAGGAGTATCAGGACTAGCTGGGTGGGTAGAGACCGATGCAGATGGAGCGACATAGAGGGCTACAATGCAGGAGTCCCAAGATAGCGCAGAGCTAGCGGACTGCAACAGTGTGAGAGGCACTGGAGTGTTGCACTAGTGTAGGAAGGCACAACGAGGTGTGCAATGGTGCGAGATGTAGGGAGTTTTTGCAACAGTGCAAAGGTTAGAGAGAGGGAGCACTTGTCAACGACAGAGGGAGCTTCAGCATCAGTGGGTGTTTCTAGCCCAACAGAGAGGTCAGTTGGGAGATTAGTTACTTACCTCTTAGTAACTGAGTTGCAGTGCAGTAGTGGGCAGCACGATGTAGCATGATGAGAGGAGGTGAAGTGTAGATGCAGCTAGGAGAAAGGATCAGCAACAGCACGGATGTAGAGGGAGCTGTCGTACAGATGCAACAGTGGCAGTGGTAGAACCATGGACAACAATATAGGAGGCATCAATGCAGAGGATGTTGGGCAGGAAGGCCTAGCATCAGCACAAGTACCGATGCTAGATGACCAGAGTAATACTCAGTGAGGAGTATTGCTAGAGCACAATCCTCGCTAAGAGGGAGTGTTGATTTGGGGTAGCATCGGATGTGCTCTAGCCACGAAATTTGGTGGACAGGTTGGGGCACATGAGATCTCCAATACCTAAAAAGGATTTGGGCAAATTTTAAACAGATAAGGAGATATTAAAATAATTAATATTTTTAATGGAAAATAAAATATTAATGTGTATAAATATGAATCTGTGTTAGAGTGGTCCAAAAGACATGGATCAAACTAGATCTAATCTTAACCATTGATTAGGGACTTAATCTCGGTCATTGAATTGTCAACAGGAAAAGTATAAGAGGCTTGAAGGTCATTTGGAGATCACACCAGATGATTAGTCATTCTATTTTCTAGAGTGGGGTTTGCTAAGAGAGATAAAATCAGTGATTGGGAGAGTTGCTGAGGGGCATTGAGTACAAAGGAACATAGAAGGCAAAGATTGTGCCAGGAGAGCAGCGCAACAGCTAAGGAGGGTGACGCAGAGCTAGCAAGGGCTCACGCAGGACCACGCAGAGGCAGCCAAGTGTTGTGCAGAGCGCCAGAGGTGCCAGCGTAGCTGACGCAGAGGCTCCCAGAGCTGACGCAGGGCCTCATGGGGATGATGCAGGCCAAGAAAGGCTGACGCATGGCTAGCATGAGACAGAGAAGGGCTGACACTGGGGTTGTAGGAGCAGTTTTGTGCTGCGGAGCTGCCAGAAGATTTTTCCGGGGTTTCAACCAGGAGATTTTTCTCAAATTGTGAGGTATAACTGCTAAGGAAATTCTCTGTTAGGTAGGCCAGTTACAACACCCAGATTGTACTTTAATATTGCTTAATAAGAGAACCCTCAGATAGCTGCACTGGTTTTCTCGCATTGGGTTTTTCCGGGGACATTGGTCCAAAAATAATGGTGTCATGTGGTGTGTCTGTTCTTGTTTCTTTTAGTTGCTGATCTGTAATATGTTGAGCATGCACTGGTGTTTATTTTCAGTATTTACTTTGTAAATAACTTGTTAAAGAAAAATTAACAAGTAGGTAGGAATAAATCAGAAAAGGTGCATGAAGGGTTTCTAAATTAAATAAACTTATAAATTTCAACATCTTTGAACTGTGTCAGCTCCTCTTCCTCACGCTGGCCCTGCGTCACCTCGGATGGGTCTGCATCAGCCCTGGGAGGCCCTACGTCAGCCCTATGGCCCTCTGTGTCAGCAACATTGGCCACTCTGAGGCTCTGCGTAGCTCTTAACTGCCTCTGCGTGGCCCTGCGTGAGCCCTAGTTGGCTTTGCGTCACTCCCCTTGGCTATTGCGCTGCTCTCCCGACACTATCTCTACCTCTTTGTACTCAAATGCCCCTCAGCTGCATCTCCCGATCACTAATTCTATCTCTCTTAGCAAAACCTTGCTCTAGAGAATAGAATGACTGATCATTTTGGTGTATTCTCAAAGTGACCCTCAAGCCTCTTATACTTTTTCTGTTGACATATCAACGGTCGAGATTAAGTCCCTAATCAACGACTAAGATTAGATTTGGCTTGATCCATGTCTTTTGGACCATTCTAACACAGACTCACATTAGTAAACATTAATATTTTATTTTCCCTAAGTTTAGACTTATGGACTCCATTAAAAATATTAATTTTTAATATCTCCTGATCTGTTTAGAATCTGCCCAAACCCTTTCTGGGTATTGGAGATCTCATGTGCCCCAACCTCTCGACCAAATTTCGTGGCTAGAGCACATCCGATGCTACCCAAAATCAACACCCTCTTAGCAAGGACTGTGCTCTAGTAGTACTCCTCACTGAGTATTACTCTGATCATCCGGCATCGGTCCTTGTGCTGATGCTAGGCCTTACAACCCAACATCCTCTGCATTGCTGCATCCAGTACTGCTGCCCATGGTTTTGCCACTGCCATTGCTGCATCTGTACGACAACTCCCTCTGCATCTGTGCTGCTGATGGTCCTTTCTTCTAGCACTACATCCACACTGCATCTCATCTCACCATGCTGCATCGTGCTGCCCATTACTGCACTACAACTCAGTTATTGAGAAGTAAGTAACTGATCTCCCAATATGACCTCCCTGTTTGGCTAGAGACACCCATTGATGCTGAAGCTCCCTCTGCCGTTGACAAGTGCTCCCTCTCTGACCTCTGTACTGCTGCAACAACTCCCTGCATCTCGCACTATTGCACACCTCTCTGTGCCATCCTACACTGGTGCAACACTCCCGTGCGTCTCGCACTGCTGCAACCTGCTAGCCCCATGTTGTATCGGGACTCCTGCACTATAGTTCTCTCTGTCGCTCCATCTGCATCCATCTCTATTCGACTCAGCCAATCCTGTTACTCCTCTTCAGGGTTGCTGTAGCAAGGTCTAGTCCAAGAGATTGGGTACCTTGAGGATCCTGCCCCTCATTACCTGTAGTCTTCCTGACTATAACTTGATGTCTCCCCACTTCCGCTCAAGTGGTGCATAAGCACTCATGGCACATAGAACAAAAAGGATCCTGGCCTTCCAAATGACAAAGTTGGATGTCTTATCCAACCTTTCCTGATCCCTCAGCGCATTCATGGCCATCTCTCTGCTCTTCTTTGTTGACTCTTGCTGAGTCTCTCTACTTCCCATCTGGAAGTTCTCTGCTCGACTCTCGCTGAGTCTTTCTACTTCCCGTCTGGAAGTTCTCTGTTTGACTCCTACTGAGTCTCTCTACTTCCCGTCTGGAAGTTCTCTTCGGGACTCCCTCTGAGTCCTGATCTCCCTCCTGGAAATCCTTTTGCCGCTGTCGAGATGCCCCCTACTCTGGTCGTCTTATGTAACCGCACCACTGATCCAGGTTCCTTGGCTAGAAACCCTCGGTAGCAACTCCTCTGGCCTTGCTCTGTTAGGTACCATTCTGACTACAAAACCTCACCAGCTCCACTTTGCAATATTCCTGCTGCCCTCTAAACCCCAACAACCTGACGATGAGAGCTCCTAGGCTTTGCGTAATCCCGACACTAGCAACCTGACCCCCTTAGCCAATTGTGTCAGCCTTTCCATCTACTACGTGGCTCTGTGTGAGGCTCCCTTTGGCTCCTTAGCTTCTGCGCTGCCTCTTCTCGGCTCACCCTTGATGACACAGACACTGCGTCACCCTTCCTTATTGGTGCTCTGCTAGAAACAACTTCTGTAACCTTGGGACAACTGTTTTCTGCTGCTATTGCTTTGCTCGGTTGATGTCCTTTAGTCCTTTTTGTGATCTGCAATCACACTCTGATACCATGTTTAAGTTTCTAAGTTTACTTAGAAAACCTCCATGCACTTTATCTGATTTATTCCTACATACTTGTTATTTACTTAACAAGTTATTTACAATGTAAACACTGAAAATAAACACTAGTGCATGCTCAACATATTACATACCGGCAACTAAAAGAAACGGAAACAAACACACCATATGACACCATTATTTTTGGATTAATGTCCCTGGAAAACCCAATGTGGGAAAACCGGTGCAACTATCTAAGGGTTTTCTAATTAAGTAATATCAGAGTACAATTTGGGTGCCGAAACTGGCCTACCCAACAAAGAATTTCCTTGGTAGTAATACATCTCAGTTTCTGACAAATCTCTTGGCTGAAACCCCGGATAATCCTTATGGCAGCTACTTAACGCCAATCTGCCCCAAAACCCCAGCGTTAGCCTCTCTTTGGACTGCGTGAGCGCCTCTGCCTCACGCTGGCCCTGTGTCACATTGGATGGGTCTGCGTTAGCCTTGGGAGGCCTTGTGTTAGCCCTCTGGCCCTCTGCATCAGCAATGCTGGCCTCTCTGAGGCTCTGCGCAGTTCCCGACTGCCTCTGCGTGGCCCTGTGTGAGCCCTAGCTGGCTTTGCGTCACTCTCCTTGGCTATTCCGCTGCTCTCCCGACACTATCTCTGCCTCTCTGTCTCTCTGTACTCAAATGCCCCTCAGCTGCATCTCTTGATCACTAATTCTATCTCTCTCAGCAAACCACGTTCTAGAGAATAGAATCACTGATCACTTTAGTGTATTCTCAAAGTGACCCTCAAGCCCCCTCTTATATTTTTCTTGTTGACATATCAACTACCGAGATTAAGTCCCTAATCAACGACTAAGATTAGATCTGGCTTGATCCATGTCTTTTAGACCATTCTAATACAGATTCATATTAATACACATTAATATTTTATTTTTCCTAAGTTTAGACTTAGGGACTCCATTAAAAATATTAATTATTTTAATATCCCCTGATCTGTTTAGAATTTGCCCAAACCCTTTCTGGGCATTGGAGATCTCATGTGCCCCAACCTCTCCACCAAATTTTGTGGCTAGAGCACATCCGATGCTACCACAAATCAACACTATAAAAAAGCAACTCAACCTCCTCCATTTGGACATTTGCATTTTCTCACACAAGACAGTTTCTGGGGAAGCAAGTGAAGGACAAGAAGGACGAGGTAGGACGAAATTTCTCTCCTCTCTCTCTCTAGTAACTCACGTATGTGGATCTCTCTCTCTCTCTCTCTCTCTCTCTCTCTCTCTCTCTATGGTTCGCATTTTTTTGGAGCAACTGGTTATTACAGGAGGGTTGAAATTCTGGGTTAGACAGCCAGAGCGAAGTGCATAATCAAATTGAGTGACTTGAGTTGGAGGAGAAGGGTAGATTTGACCATAGATCTAGGCGTGTCTCTCATTGAACAAGAATAATTTCTCTATGGAAAAGTTTGTTGGGTTTTTCCCCTTTATGGGTTTTCCTAGGGTAAATCTTGTCTTCTCTTTTTGTGTTGTGATCTCTAACATTCCACACTCTTTTATGGATGAATTTCTAAAGTGTAATTGCTGAATGATATATTGGAATAAGGTAAAAGAAGATCTGCATCAAAAGTAATTATTAGAATTTCAGAAATATTGTGCTAACCTTAACTGCACTAAGAAAATCAACATGGTATCAGAGATTTCGTGGAGAAAGAAGAGAACATTGAGATTACCTTGACAAGACCTAGAAATAATTTTATTCAAATTCTTCTTGTAGATTGGATTCTATAGATTCTTCCATGAAATCTGAAAACAAACTAGAGGGAGCATCTAATATCAGAGCTTGCAGAGTTAGAATAAACATTCTTCTTGCCAAGAATAGGGTTTTGGATATCGTTATAGGGAAGGTTACTGAACCAAAAGATGATGTAGGAAAAGCAAAAGTTCAAGGAAAATGACATTAATGCTATGATCATTATTGTAATGTTCCAAATGGAAAATTAACAGCTATATTAAGCAAAATGTGCATGCAACCTAGAAAAATTTCAAACTACTATTAAACACCCATTAAATTGCACTAGAACTGTGCCAAATTGAACCATTTTATTATCAAAAAGAGAGTACAATGCATGGAATGTGTGCACCTGGGCCTGCCAAAGCAAGCTAGACAATCCCAGGTGAGAAAAAAGCTACCCGGATGCAAATAAAGACTTCTCCTCAATGTACTGCGTTGGCCCTAGAATTTCAGCGACTACTGGCTAGATGAAACCCCTATTTGAGCCTACAAAAGTACTCAGAAAATTCTGCCAAATTAATCTTGGGCTCTCTACCACAAACTCAAAAAAACCCAAAAAAAGGTTTCGACAAATTCTACTAACCACCCAAAACCCAAAATTTCAGCTAACTCCTCCCCATTGGCTACCAAATAATTATGCTATTTGGGGCGCCAAAACTCCCTTAAAAATTTTGTAAAATTAAGAGCCAACTCCTCGACCCTCGACTGACAAAACCCAGAAATGTTTCGAGCTAATTCCAACCTCCCTGAAATACCCAAAATTCGTGCTACACCCTCCTTCGCAGAAACTGTGTCCCAAGTGGCTCTATCTGCTGCAAATTCTCCTTATTTCTCCTTAATTTGCAATAGGAATGATTTAGGAAATTTTCCCGGATGTAGGGGAGAGGTTTCACATCAAATTCCGACACAAGATAGCAGAACCTAGCTCCACAAAACGCTAGTCGGTGAACCCCCATGCAGACCCTAGGAAGATAAATTTGTTCCCCTGAAAATTAGTGACCTCAAGCTCCAAAATTTTCCATAAAGGCTAGACTCCACCTTAAACAAATCCACTAATTTTCTCTTGGAAAGACACCCTCAGAAACTAGTTGAAATGAGTGGTACGATTTCTCTACTGTGTTCTCCCTAAAGTACGAATTGGCAGAAGGAATCTACTGAAATGTGCTAGAATACTCCAAAAACCCTCTCAGCAAAGTAGCAATAGCTTGCCTCCTTAGGGTGGCACTCGAAATCAACCGAAAGAAGGGTGAGTTCTCCCCTTGGAGAACTCTGTGCTAAGTAGGACCCAACTAAACAACTTGAGCAACAAAGGAAATAAATGAGTGAACCAAAAGAACCCAAAAACTTTTATGGTCCTTCTATATATAATTTTTTCTTGCCTCCTCATGTGTGCCCCTCAATCCAATATTTCAACCTCCTTCCCGTAGCAATTTGATTTTCTCTCCAAGTGGTGTATTTCTTGTAGGTGTGGCCCCCACATTCCACTAGCAAAATAATTTTCTATTTCTCCGGAGTCCCATACACTAAAAATTCCTCCAATGCTCAAGTTACAAAATTGTGCTATGCTTAGCACCTCCCCAATAAACTCCATTAACTCCCTCAGATGATAAATCAAAATTGGGGACACTACAATCCTCCCCATCAAAAATTGCTTGTCCTCAAGAAATGCTTGAACAAGCACCCTCTCTGACGGTGGATCCCCACTATCACTCCAAACTTCACCAGGGTCCCAAATGTGCCATTGGATCATCCTTGAACTCTGTGCTGTCTTATAGTGAGGGAGTCCCTCAATACCATGATCCCAAGCCAACCTAATCAACGTGAAGTACCCTTTTCTCCATTCACCATCCTGTTAGATATAGGCGTTAGAAGCCCTCTGTATACCGCCAATAAGTAAAGCATCTCGACGATGTAAAACTTTGTCCAAATCTTCATGAACCTGCCCTATCGAGTAGTGCATCTCATGCACTCTGATTGTGGGCCCTTAAAGATACAATCCACTACCTATGCGAACGAAGTCTCCCCTGCATGAGCTCCTCTTGAAATCCTCTTGCTGGCCAACTTGCCATGTTGATGAAGTCCCCCACTCCATCAATGAGTCACTAAAGCCCAATGGAAGATTTGAGTGACCTCCCCCTATAGTAGCCAGCTCATCCTTAAAGGTCGCTGAGCTGCCAAGTACTGTGATGCTCGGGTCCCATGCTACCCTTAGAAAGGTGCCACCATGTTGTCATTGCGCCACTCTGGCTCTAACTGGTTGCCCATTGTGCGTGCACTGTATCTTCCTCTCCTGGAACCCGAGGATGAAATACTAATGGAGGCGAGATACATCTTGCCTAGACATCTCCATGATGCCAAAGCCTACCCATCCAAATCTAACTCCGAACTTGTGTAGCAACAGGAAATGTATGCCTCCCCATAGGCTGAATCCTCTGCAAACCCCCATATATCATCCCAAGAGCAAACTATATCACTCTTTTCCATGACTCTGCTCATCACGAGACAAAGTGATCTATCGATCAACTGAATCCTTGCTTCCCATATCCAAACTTGTTGTGCCATAGCTTTGACAACTTTTGGAATCCCTCTAGGCCTCAATTCTAGTCCCTGCATGCCACCAATATATAGGCTCTATATATCATGAACTAATATGAGGCATGTTAAATGTCCCTGTGCCTGCCACTGTGTAGTATTGATGACAACTGAAAACCACATGTGCTGAATAGCTACCCCCTGAATGCAACCAATAGATAGATATCTGATGCTCGCAATCGACTCAGTGTATGCAGATCCATCCTGCTCTTGTCAACCATTGCCATTGGGTCGGCCACCCGCCCTCTGGATAATGTGCCGATAGAATGTGGGGGATCTGGACACATACGCGAAAACTGTCATAGCCGTATGCGGTATCCTCTACTCATGCATGGTCTAGACATGCCCTGTGGAAAGAGTGGCACATAGTTCCCCTGTGACCAGCTTCGCAGGCGTAGGATCAATGATGAATGATATACCAGCCCTGCAGATGATCACCTCATCCCTTAACTTGTGGCTGTCAACTCGCGCATCAACCCGATGCCAACACCGCAAAGTCTCTCCCCTTGTGTACTGAGTGTCATCCAAATATCTCGAGTAAGCTCCCTATAAAAGGACAACAACCAAATCACCTATGCCTGTAAGTGATGTAGAAGAGGGATAGGAGTGTGAGTCCCCTTGGATACCGTTAAGTATCGCTCATCGATGTCCTTGTCGATCCTTGGTGGACTACACCCAAAGGTGTCTCTGTCCATAAGTCTCCTTGGAGACGACACTCCATGACCTCCCGTACAACACCATACGCCCCCGCATCCCTGTACTCCTCGTCATGTCATTGTACGTTGTGACCTACCCCTGTGCAACGCTGGATACCCCCTACTACTGTTGTAGCATCCCGTACTGTCTCGTGTCCTGCTTGTGTCACTATACCTAACACTCCCTGCAGGTACTCAATGCAATGCGAGTCACTCCTCCTATTGCACAGTGTAAACCGACATGCTGTGGTATACCACCATGCATCTCCATGCTCCTTTGCATGTATTTTCTTCTTGCTGCATAGCCCTGCATACCATTGGGTGTTATGGCCTCGAATCGGGTCTGTATGAATCGGGCCATACCTCCTCGTCCATCCTGGTAGACCTGAGTGCCCTAACTCCACTCTTGCTAGAGGGGATATCTATGTTGTGCTGATCTTCGGTTACCCCTGAGTCCTAAACCTTAATGGGAGAACATCATCTCCATACAATGGCCGGTCTAGTGGCCTACCCATGCCACCTCCTCCAACCATCTTCTGCCAGAGAACGTTGTTGGGGAAATTATGTGTGTTATAATTCCAACATTAAATCATCAATCCGGGACTTGTACACTTTGAGGCACAAGCGCAGGTAATGCAGGATCAAAGCGTTCAATCTAAACTAACATCATGAAATCTGAAATCTATTCCTAAATTAAGTACAAAATTCCTATTCCTAATTTGATACTAATCCATTGATAAAAACATGCTCAAACAATACCAATCACTGTTCAAACGAAACTAACTCTAATTAATCATAAACCAAGCAATACAAATTACTATTCAAATGATCTTAATCTAAATGGAAGTCTCAATCTAAATAATAAGATCTATTTAATCTAAGTACAAGAATCTTAAATCAATCAAGATTAATTTAAAATGATACCAAGCTTATGCTAAATCTTAATTCCAATAAAATTCACTCTCATTCAAACGATCTTAAACTGAGGCAATGGACAAACAAGACTTCAACTAATCTAATCCTTGGGATGCATAAAACAAATCAAATAAGCATTCAAACTAACCTCGATCATCACTCTGCAATTACTTCAAAAGAAACTAAGTAAACCAAGATTCTAATTGACATTCTTTTAGATCTAAAAGATTGCAAAATAAGAAACTATTTGATCCTTTGATTACTTAATCAAGCTCAAGAAATCATTCAAACATAAGCACATTGACTAATGGTTCTACTAATAACTAATTACAATTATAATTAATTTCAAAACTAAACTACAACTCCAAACAATGATTTAATGGTCTTGTTGCATTGCTTTCAAATACTTGATTGCCAAAACACAATGTTACAAGAAATTATAGTGAATTAGTAAGGTGTAGAATCAATTTCAATTCATATCTAAAAGAAATAGAGTTATTGATATTTTGTTTATCTAATTAAGAAGCACCTTTGAGTATTCCAATTGTAAACCTATAACAAAGTGATTATTTATGCAATACAATTGTTGATCAAGACAATTCATTAGTTTCCAACGAGTTGAAGATGAAATATTTATTTAATTTCAAGAAAACAAATTACAGCCTTGAGTACAAAATCATAATAATGAGATCTAATTAAGAAATGCTTTCAAAACAAAATCCCTACGCCCAGATCTATTTTATGATGTTTTACAAAACTTGATTCCAGGCAGTGGTGGGCCCTTGCCACTCTTGGAGCAAGTTTAATTTAGCGCAATACTCTTTTAAAAATAAAAAAACACATTAATACTTACAACAGATTGAACGCAGAATCAAAGTTCTGTGTTATGGTTCAGCAATCATGCATTTAAACAAACTTAAGCAAAGCTTCCATTGTATTCATAACGTAAACAAGATTACATACAATCCTTCTGATTTCTACCTTTACTCCCCACTACCCCCAACTACATGTAGAGCATAAGCTTTTATAAGGTGCAACTAATGGAAACAAAGAACAACCAAAAACTCAGAAAAAATAAATACAATTGCAAAGAAATTGTATGCAATCTTCTGGAGAGTCTTCAAATGGATGATGGTTGGGTTCATCCTAATCATGGCATAGCTGGAGGAACTAATTCCCTTTTTAGCACAAAGAAAACTCATCAAAGTCATTGTCCTACATGTGGACCCAAAACAGTTCTGAACCTAACCTGAATCGTTCAGACCCGAACTTGAGTTGTTCAACGATTCTCTACTTACGCAGACATTGATTCTGTACTTAAAATTGTTTTGAACATAACTTCTTGTTGGTGATGAATTTTGACAAACAGTTTCTAGGTTGCATGAATGAGGGTAATTGAAGCAAGCTCCAAGTCTCGAAATCTCGAGATTCTTTTCCATTTGATCTCAAAATGAGATTTTAACTTGTAGCAACTTAGTTTCATTGACTCATGAAGAATTTCGGCAATGGAACCCTATGACAAATGAACTTAGCAAAACCATCATTAACAAATCATGACAAAATCATATCTAATCATAGAAAAGTTAAGAAAACTAATGATAATTAACCATGAAGTGTAGGATATGAAGTGGTAGCAAGTTGTTGAATTATGATATGAAATAAGTGTAGAAGTATAGAAATTTAGGCTAGGCATAATGGTGCAATACAGTGGAAAGATGGGCATATTCGAAGCCTAACAAACGCTAATCATCTTGTGACCCCATGCACAACCAACATGCCAAAACAACCCATTGAGTTTTCTCACAAACCATCTGGCCACTACTGCTGATTGGAACTCCCCTAAGGAAGGCTTGCGCTCATGCACTGGGTTGACTACCTCACTAATGCCATAGTCATCCCCCATGTCTAATGTCGGAAGGGACGCTGTTGGGTGTGGAGCTTGATTATCTTCTGTATTCAAAGGTATCGTTGCATTGGACCCTAGTTCGAAATGGGGCGACAACGCCGCCTGTAAAATATTCGCTGCAGGGGGGTCTAGGGGAGGGCGACTGCAACCTTTGGGGAGCCCCCCCCTGGCGGGGGGTTTCGAGGGCAGCGAAGCTAAGAATAGATGTAAAATTGCCTTGTAAAAGTATAGTAATTTCTAATCAATTTAGGCCGTTTATTAGGCGAAGATCTGATGGTAGAAGTTATGTTTAATTTAGGGTTTTTTGCTCTTGAAGGCAACCCCTCACTGTATATGAGAGAATTGTATTGTGTCTATGTAGATCTGTATTCTGAGTGAGGAAGAGAGAGGAGATTGAAAGCGAAGAGGGTGTTATAGCAGATTTGCTGTAGGTTGTACCTCTTAAGTTTGCTGGATAATATAATAAAAGGACTGACTGTTTCTCTGTGGACATAGCCCAAACTGGGTGAACCACGTATATCTGTGTCTCTTTTGTTTTATGCGTTTTCTGTGTTTATATTTCTGCAATATTTTATGTGTTTCATTGCTCCATAATATATAATTTTCTAACAATTGGTATTAGAGCCGAAGGTCTTTTTGGCTAATAAACTCGCAGGAGAGAAGGGTTCCTGGTTTGAGTGGGAGCAATGGCAGAAGATGGTACGTTTAGGGTCGAAAAATTCAACGGCCAAAACTACGAGCTGTGGAAGATGCCGATGGAAGATTCTCTGTATCAGAGAGATCTATACCTACCATTGAACGGAAAGACAAAGAAGCCAACGAGTATGATAGACACAGAATGGGATATTCTCAACAGAAAGGCACTTGGAACAATACGGCTGTGCCTAGCGGTATCAGTAGCGTTTAATATCTCAAAGTAAATGACAACAAAGGTTTTGATGTCGGCGTTGGCCAAACTATATGAAAAACCCTCGACCTCAAATAAGGTATTTCTTATGAAGCGTTTATTTAATATGAAGATGTTAGAAGGTGGATCTATTGCAGACCATTTAAATGATTTTAATACAGTTACAAATCAGTTAAGCTCTGTAGGGGTAAATTTTGATGATGAAGTTAGGGCTCTGTTATTTCTGTGTTCATTGCCAGAAAGTTGGAATGGTTTAGTTATGGCCATTAGTAACTCTGTATCTAGATCTAGTACTTTAAAGTTTGATGGTGTTGTCGGTGCAATCCTTAGCGAGGAAATGCGACGGAAAAACTCTGATGAGAGATCATGTAATGCTTTGATTGTAGGATTAGGGGAAGAAAAATGGAAAGAGGAAAGAGCTCTGGATATCGCAGTAAGTCAAGAAAAGGCAGGTCCAAGTCCAGATCGGGGATAGTGTGCTGGAAATGTGGGAAGAAAGGACACCTGAAGAAAGACTGCAAGTCTCGAAAGGGAAAAGGAGGAGACGCGCAGTAAGAAAACAATCATGAAGCGAATGTAACAGGTGATGTGTTGCAAGATGCTTTGATTCTTTCATTAGAAAATATTATTGATGCCTGGGTGGTAGATTTAGGGGTCTCATTCCATGCCACACCTGATAAGAAACATTTTCATGATTATGTTCAAGGATATTTTGGACAGGTTCGATTGGGTGATGATAAAACCTGTAAAATTGTTGGAATGGGTACAATTTTCATAAAACAATAGAATGGAAATCAAGGCATGTTCTAGATCTAAAGAAAAATCTGATTTCAACAGGGTAGTTGGGAGGTGAAGGTTGCGTAACTACTTTCACAGATAAAACCTGGAAGGTCACTAAAGGATCCCTGGTAATAGCAAAAAGGAGAAAAGGTTGGTACATTGTATTTATGCAATGGTATTTCTAATTTTGTTAATGCTTTAACCTCTACAGGAGAAGATACGACATAGTGGCATCATAGGCTCGGGCACATGAGTGAGAAGGGGATGCAGATTCTTCACTTAAGAAATTTGTTGCCAGGTTTGAAGCATGTTGATTTAAAATTATGTGAAAATTGTGTTTATGGAAAACAGAAGAGAGTCAGATTCCTTAGAGTTGGGAAAGAAAAGAAGAACGAAAAATTAAAGCTTGTGCATACAGATGTATGGGGACCTATTCAGGTATCATCTCTTGGTGGTTCTCGTTATTATGTTACTTTTATTGATGATGCAACCAGAAAAACTTAGATTTATTGTATTCCAAATAAATATGAGATATTTGATACTTTCAAGAAATGGAAAGTTTTGGTTGAAATGAGACAGGAAAAAGGTTGAAGTGTCGTAGATCAGAAAATGGAGGTGAATATTGCAGCAAAGAGTTTGATAGGTATTGTTCAGAGAATATTCGCAGAGAGAAGAAAGTTCCAGGAACACCACAAGAAAATGGTGTGTAAGAAAGGATGAACATGACAATCATGGAGTGTGCAAGGTGCATGAGATTGCATGCAGGATTGCTTTTACAATTTTGGGCAGATGCTGTAGACACTGCTCTTTATCTAATAAATATAGGGCCTTCAAGTTCTTTGGATGGTGGTATTCCAAAGGAGGCATGGAGAGGTAAAAATGTAAACTACTCATTTTTAAAGACTTTTGGTTGTGAAGCCAAAGCTTGAGGCAAAATCTAAGAAATGTACCTTTATTGGATATGGTGTTAATGACTTTGGTTATCGCTTATATGATTATGAAAATCACAAAATCATTAGGAGCAAAGATGTAATATTCAATGAAAAGGTCTTGTATAAGAATCAGTGGTAGGAAAAGAAACAGGAAAAAGAAAATAGAGAATACACAGTGCTTGACGATATCACAGGAAAAGTGATGGTGCCTGAAAATCATTATGATCAACAACTAGAACAACAACCACAACAACAGCAAGCACCTCAAACCCCTGAAAGTGGTGTTAGAAGATCTACCAGGATAAATAGACCCCTTGAACGATACTCTACTTCATTATCTCATGTATTGTTGACTGATTTTGGTGAACCAGAATGCTATGAAGAAGCAGTGCAAGTAGAAACTAGGAAGAAGTGGGAGCAAGCCATGAAAGAAGAGATGGACTCCTTAGCACATAACCAGACTTGGGACTTAGTCAGGTTGCTTGCAGGTAAAAAAACGTTGCAGAATAAATGGTTTTACAAGTTGAAGGAAGAAGATGGAGGTAGAGAAAGGTATAAAGCTAGACTTGTGTTAAAAGGGTTTGCATAGAATAAGGGTATAGATTTTGATGAGATATTTTCTTTTGTTGTGAAGATGACTTCAATCAAAACTATTCTAAGTCTGTAGCTGCTGAAGATTTACATCTTAAGCAGTTAGATGTAAAGACAACCTTTCTCCATGGGGATTTGGAGGAAGAGATATATATGCAGCAACCACAAGGATATGAGGTAAAAGGGAAGGAGAAACTAGTGTGCAGGTTGAAGAAGAGCTTGTATGGCTTAAAACAGGCTTTAA
The DNA here is from genome assembly GCA_000404065.3 of Pinus taeda. Classification (NCBI taxonomy): domain Eukaryota; kingdom Viridiplantae; phylum Streptophyta; class Pinopsida; order Pinales; family Pinaceae; genus Pinus; species Pinus taeda. The sequence goes on from APFE031681109.1 coordinate 66,425, forward strand.
GGCAGTGGTATCTAAAATTTGACGAATTTATATTTGAACAAGGTTATACTAGGTGTCACTCTGATCATTGTGTTTATCTCAAAATGCAAAATGATGGCAGCTATATTATATTGTTATTTTATGTAGATGACATGCTTGTTGCAGGTTCTAACATGCAGGAAATAAATGTGTTCAAAAGGAAATTGGCAAACTCATTTGCAATGAAGGATTTGGGTGCTGCAAAACAAATCTTTGGTATGAGAATAAATAGAGACAGGAAGAATCGCAAATTAACATTGTCTCAAAGTGAGTATATAGAAAAGGTGTTGAAAAGGTTTAATATGCATAATGCAAAACCAGTTGGTATACCTTTGGCTAGCCATTTCAAATTAAGTAAGGAGGCATGTCCCAAAACTCAAGAAGAAATGGCTCATATGTCTAAAGTTCCATATGCATCAGCAGTTAGAAGCTTAATGTATGCAATGTCTGCACAAGGCTTGATATTGCACATGCAGTGGGAGTTGTAAGCAGGTACATGAACAATCCAGGAAAAGAACATTGGATGGCGGTGAAGTGGATTCTCAGGTATTTGAGAGGTACCAGAAATCAAACATTATGCTTTGGTGGTTCAAACATTGCTCTACAGGGATATGTTGATGCAGATATGGCGGGTGACAGAGATAACAGGAGGAACACTACAGGATATGTATTTATTGTAGGTGCAACAATTGTCAGTTGGGCTTCAAAACTGCAAAGTGTTGTTTCACTCTCAACAACAGAAGCAGAGTATGTTGCTGCTACAGAGGCTAGTAAAGAAATGATTTGGTTACAAAGGTTTATGGATGAATTGGGTAAGAAGCAAGAGTTGGGTAGGTTATACAGTGACAACCAGAGTGCCATACATCTTGCAAAGAACTTTGCATTTCATTTCAAGACTAAACATATACAGCTCAAGTACCATTTGATACGGTCAGCATTGGAAGATGGACAGTTGAAGCTGAACAAGATACACACTAGCCAGAATCCTGCAGATATGCTAACAAAAGTTGTAACCAGGGAGAAATTGAGAATCTGCTCAGTTTCAATTGGTCTTCAAGTATGATGAAGAAGATGAGAAACAACCAGATCCAAAGCGGAGTCATTGTCCAGCAAATGAAGTAGTGGTGGAGTTGCTATAATCAGTCTCCAAGTGGGAGATTGTTGGGTGTGGAGCTTGATTATCTTCTGTATTCAAAGGTATTGCTGCATTGGACCCCAGTTCGAAATGGGGCGGCAATGCCGCCCATAAAATATTCATTGCAGGGGGGGTCCAGGGGGGTCGACTGCGACCTTTGGGGAGTCCCCCCTAGTGGGGGGTTTCGAGGGCAGCGCCCCCGAAGCTAAGAATAGATGTAAAATTACCTTGTAAAAGTATAATAATTTCTAGTAAATCTGGGCCATTCATTAGGTTGAGATCTGATGGTAGAAGTTATGTTTAATTTAGGGATTTTTGCCCTAGAAGGCAACCCCTCACTATATATGAGGGAATTGTATTGCGTCTATGTAGATCTGTTTTCTTTGTGAGGATGAGAGAGGAGATTGAGAGCGAAGAGGGTGTTACAACGGATCTGCTGTAGGTTGTATCTCTTCAGTTTGCTGGATAATATAATAAAAGAAGGACTGGCTGTTTTTTCGTGGACGTAACCCAAACTGGGTGAACCACGTATATCTGTGTCTCTCTTGTTTTATGCGTTTTCTATGTTTATATTTCTGCAATATTTTATATGTTCCACTGCTCCGTAATATATAATTTTCTAACAATTGGTATCAGAGCCGAAGGTCTTTTTGGCTAATAAACTCGCAGGAGAGAAGGGTTCCTGGTTCGAGTGGGAGCAATGGCGAAAGATGGTAGGTTTAGGGTCGAAAAATTCAACGGCCAAAACTACGAGCTGTGGAAGATGCAGATGGAAGATTATATGAACTAGAAAGATCTGTACCTACCATTGAGCAGAAAGACAAAGAAGCTGACGAGTATGATAGAAACAGAATGGGATATTCTCGACAGAAAGGCACTTGGAACAATACCGCTGTGCCTAGCGGCGTCAGTAGCGTTTAATATTTCAAAGGAAACGACAACAGAGGGTTTGATGTTGGCATTAGCCAAACTATATGAAAAACACTCGACCTCAAATAAGGTATTTCTTATGAAGCGTTTATTTAATATGAAGATGTTAGAAGGTGGATCTGTTGTAGACCATTTAAATGATTTTAATACAGTTACAAGTCAGTTAAATTCTGTAGGGGTAAATTTTGATGATGAAGTTAGGGCTCTGTTATTTCTGTGCTCATTGCCAGAAAGTTGGAATGGTTTAGTTATGGCCATTAGTAACTTTGTCTCTGGATCTAGTACTTTAAAGTTTGATGATGTTGTCGGTACAATCCTTAGCGAGGAAATGCGACGGAAAAGTTCCGATGAGACATCAGGTAATGCTTTGACTGCAGAGACTAGGGGAAGAAAAATGGAAAGAGGAAAGAGCTATGGATATCGCAGTAAGTCAAAAAAAGACAGATCCAAGTCTAGATCGGGGATAGTGTGCTGGAAATTCGAGAAGAAAGGACACCTAAAGAAAGACTGCACGTCTCGGAAGGGAAAAGAAGGAGACGCGCAATAAAAGAACAATCATGAAGCGAATGTAACTGGTGATGTGTTGCAAGATGCTTTGATTCTTTCATTAGAAAATATTATTGATGCCTGGGTGGTAGATTCAGGGGCCTCATTCCATGCCACACCTGATAGGAAACATTTTCATGATTATGTTCAAGGATATTTTGGATATGTTCGATTAGGTGATGATAAAACCTGTAAAATCGTTGGAATGGGTACAGTTTTCATAAAACACTAGAATGAAAATCAATGACTATTGAAGGAGGTAAGGCATGTTCCAGATCTAAAGAAAAATCTGATTTCAACAGGGTAGTTGGGAGGTGAAGGTTGCGTAACTACTTTCATAGATAAAACCTGGAAGGTCATTAAAGGATCCCTGGTAATAGAAAAAGGAGAAAAGGTTGGTACATTGTATTTATGCAATGGTATTTATAATTTTGTTAATGCTTTAACCTCTACAGGAGAAGATATGACATTGTGGCATCATAGGCTTGAGCACATGAGTGAGAAGGGGATGTAGATTCTTCATTGAAGAAATTTGTAGCCAGGTTTGAAGCATGTTGATTTAAAATTATGTGAAAATTGTGTTTATGGAAAACAAAAGAGAGTCAGGTTCTTTAGAGTTGGGAAAGAAAAGAAGAGCGAAAAATTAGAGTTTGTGCATACAGATGTATGGGAACTTGCTCAGGTATCATCTCTTGGTGGCTCTCGTTATTATGTTTTTTTTATTGATGATGCAACCAGAAAAACCTGGATTTATTGTATTCGAAATAAATCTGATGTATTTAGTACTTTCAAGAAATGGAAAGCTTTGGTTGAAAATGAGACAGGAAAAAGGTTGAAGTGTCGTAGATCAGATAATGGAGGTGAATATTGCAGCAAAGTGTTTGATAGGTATTATTCAGAGAATGGAATTCGCAGAGAGAAGATAGTTCCAGGAACACCACAAGAAAATGATATGTCAGAAAGGATGAACATGACAATCATGGAGCGTGCAAGGTGCATGAGATTGCATGCAGGATTGCCTTTACAATTTTGGGTAGATGCTGTAGACACCGTTGTTTATCTAATAAACAGAGGGCTTTCAAGTTCCTTGGATGGTGGTATTCCAGAGGAGGCATGGACATGTAAAAAGGTAAACTACTCATTTTTAAAGACTTTTGGTTGTGAAGGCTTTGTCCACATTAATAAATAAAATAGAACAAAGTTTGAGACAAAATCAAAGAAATGTACCTTTATTGGATATGGTGTTAATGATTTTGGTTATTGCTTATATGATTATGAAAATCACAAAATCATTAGGAGCAGAGATGTAATATTCAATGAAAAGGTTTTGTATAAGAATCAGTTGCAGGAAAATATATAGGAAAAAGAAAATAGAGAATACATAGTGCTTGACGATATCACAGGAAAAGTGATGGTGCCTAAAAATCCTTATGATCAACAGCTAGAACAACAACCACAACAACAACAAGCACTTCAAACACCTGAAAGTGGTGTTAGAAGATCTACTAGAATAAATGGACCCCCTGAACGATACTCTTCTTCATTATATTATGTATTGTTGACTGATTCTGGTGAACCATAATTTTATGAAGAAGTAGTGCAGGTAGAAACCAGGAAGAAGTGGGAGCAAGCCATGAAAGAAGAGATGGACTCCTTAGCACATAACCAGACTTTGGACTTAGTTAGGTTGCCTGTAGGTAAAACAACATTGCAGAATAAATGGGTTTACAAGTTGAATGAAGAAGATGGAGGTAGAAAAAAGTATAAAGCTAGACTCGTGGTAAAAGGGTTTGCACAGAAAAATGGTATAGACTTTGATGAGATATTTTCTCATGTTGTGAAAATGAATTCAATCAGAACTATTCTAAGTCTAGTAGTTGCTGAAGATTTACATTTTGAGCAGTTAGATGTAAAGACAACCTTTGTCCATGGGGATTTGGAGGAAGAGATATATATGCAGCAGCCACAAGGATATGAGGTAAAAGGGAAGGAGAAACTAGTGTGCAGGTTGAAGAAAAGCTTGTATGGCTTAAAACAAGCTCCAAGGCAGTGGTATCTAAAATTTGACAGGTTTATGTCTGAACAAGGTTATAGTAGGTGTCACTCTGATCATTGTGTTTATCTCAAAAGGAAAATTGATGGCAACTATATTATATTGTTATTGTATGTAGATGACATGCTTGTTGCAGGTTCTAACATGCAGGAAATAAATGTGCTCAAAAGGAAATTGGCAAACTCATTTGCAATGAAGGATTTGGGTGCTGCAAAACAAATCCTTGGTATGAGAATAACTAGAGACAGGAAGAATCGCAAATTAACATTGTCTCAAAGTGAGTACATAGAAAAGGTGTTGAAAAGGTTTAATATGCAGAATGAAAAACCAGTTGGTATACCTTTGGCTAGCCATTTCAAATTAAGTAAGGAGGCATGTTCCAAGACTCAAGAAGAAATGGCTCATATGTCTAAAGTTCCATATGCATCAGCAGTTGGAAGCTTAATGTATGTAATGGTCTGCACTAAGCCTGATATTGCACATGTAGTGGGAGTTGTAAGCAGGTACATGAACAATCCAGGAAAAGAACATTGGATGGCGGTGAAGTGGATTCTCAGGTATTTGAGAGGTACCACAAATCAAACATTATGCTTTGGTGGTTCAAACATTGCTCTACAGGGATATGTGGATGTAGATATGTTAGGCGACAAAGATAACAGGAGGAGGACTACGGGATATGTATTTACTGTAAGTGAAATAGCTGTCAGTTGGGTTTCAAAACTGCAAAGTGTTGTTGCACTCTCAACAACAGAAGCAGAGTATGTTGCTGCTATAGAGGCTAGTAAAGAAATGATTTGGTTACAAAGGTTTCTGGATGAATTGGTTAAGAAGCAAGAGTTGGGCAGGTTATACAGTGACAACCAGAGTGCCATACATCTTGCAAAAAACTTTGCATTTCATTCCAAGACTAAACATATACAGCTCAAGTACCATTTGATACAGTCAGCATTGGAAGATGGACAGTTGAAGCTGGACAAGATACACACTAGCTAGAATCCTGCAGATATGCTAACAAAAGTTGTAACCAGGGAGAAACTGAGAATCTGCTCAGTTTCAATTGGTCTTCAAGTATGATGAAGAAGATGAGAAATAGCCAGGTCCAAAGAGGAGTCATTGTCCAACAAATGAAGTAGCGGTGGAGTTGCTATAATCAGTCTCCAAGTGGGAGATTATTGGGTGTGGAGCTTGATTATCTTCTGTATTCAAAGGTATCGCCGCATTGGACCGCAGTTCGAAATGGGGCGGCAACGCCACTCGTAAAATATTCGTTATAGGGGGGGTCCAAGGGGGGCGGCTGCGACCTTTGGAGAGCCCCCCCTGGCGGGGGGTTTCAGGGGCAACGCCCTCGAAGCTAAGAATAGATGTAAAATTGCCTTGTAAAAGTATAGTAATTTCTAGTTAATTTGGGCCGTTCATTAGGCGGAGATCTGATGGTAGAAGTTATGTTTAATTTAGGGTTTTTGCCCTAGAAGGCAACCCCTCACTATATATGAGGGAATTGTATTGCGTCTATGTGGATCTATTTTCTAAGTGAGGAAGAGAGAGGAGATTGAGAGCGAAGAGGGTGTTATAGCGGATCTGCTGTAGGTTGTATCTCTTCAGTTTACTGGATAATATAATAAAAGAAGGACTGACTGTTTCTCTGTGGACGTAGCCCAAACTGGGTGAACCACGTATATCTGTGTCTCTCTTGTTTTATGCGTTTTTTGTGTTTATATTTCTGCAATATTTTATGTGTTCCATTGCTCCGTAATATATATATTTTTAATAGAAGCCCCACTTAGAGCTCAATGCCAACCTGGGCCTCCAGTACCGTTGATGTCTAGGAGCTCCCACTGAGCTTTACTTTGGACTACGATTATCTCCATGAGTCTAGCCTCCTCCACCGTGTACCGACTCAGGATCTCTCGCCATCCAACCCCAAGAGAGGGATCAAATATACAAACTCTAGCACATAGAACAAGTCATTCTTATTGTGAGTGCGGCTCCCTGCGCAACTCATGTCGCCTCAACTCACCATCCTGGGCAACACATAAAATATGACAAGGTAGTTCTGCCTCTTTCTCTCTCTAATGAGCAAAGGTAACCTAACAGTGTTGTTAGCCCCATCTATGCATGTATGAAGAGGGTTGCTTTGATGCTCTAATGTGCAATCTAGTTGTACCATTAGAGAATCCAACCGTTCCCCAACACGAGTCAATTTGGTCGCTGACTTGACACAAACCGCTCTCATGCCTTCCAACTCCTCATTTTACTGGAGAAGCGCCTCATGTACTGTCGTGGCATTCTCTCTCAATGTTAGAAGGCCAACTTGGAATTGATGAAACTGTTGTGGGCATCTATCACCTGTAAACTTGATGACAACTCAGAATACCTCAACATTTGTCGACATTTCATCCATTGGTGGCACCTCCATAAATGGCTCTATGGGTGTAGTCTCTATCTTCTCCTCCAAGATGTTAACTGGGGGTTATCAAAGAGGTCTATAACAATGGTGACTCTTGCGCCCCACCAGGTATATCGATGTGCTCCTCACCATCCTGTGGGCCCTCAACATCATGATCAACCTCCTCCTCAGGCTCTTGATATCTAAAGCTAGGTCTCCACCAGTAAAAGCGCCCCTGGGGCTCACCCTCTAATTGTCCCTGTCATGCCTGCTCCTTTCGAGGAGATCTGGTATCCTAAGTCTGTTGATTTACCCCACATGGTGTAGATGGTTGTACCCCCACGGTCTATGTAACTCTAGTGTCTCTACTGAAAGGATGAGGATGGGTATGGTCTATCACCCTCCTCAACTGGGTCAACCTCTCATTGTTCTAATGAATTCCACCCTAGAATTCCTGCATATTGAATTTCCCTTAGGCCATGGGTTTGTCTACAGTTTCATCAGTCATTGTGCCTACGTACCCAAATCTTCCATGGTCTTACTGGTTACCCACAGTTGGGCCAAGATCATGCTCTAATACCACTGTAATATTTCAAATGGGAAATAAACAACAATATTAAGCAAAATACGTGTGCAACTCAGAAAAATTCAAACAACAATTAAACACCCATAAAATTGCACCATAACTACGCCAAATTGAGCCATTTTATTATCAAAAGGAGAGTGCAATGCATGGAATGTGTGCACCTGGGCTTACCAAAGCAAGGTAGATAATCCCAAGTGAGAAAAAATTTGCCTGGATGCAAAGGAAGACTTCTCCTCACTATACTGTGCTGACCCTAGAATTTCCGCATTTTCTAGCTGGAAGAAACCCCTGTTTGAGCCTCCAAAAGTGCTAAGAAAATTCTACCAAATTAATCTTAGCCTCTCCACCACAAACCCAGAAAAACCCAAAAAGGGTTTCGACAAATTCTATTGACGACTTGAAACCCAAAATTTCAGCTCACTCCTCATTGGCTGCCAAATAATTCTGTTGTTCGGGGCGCCAATAGTCCCCCCAAAATTCAGCAAAATTAGGAGCCAACTCCTTGACCCCTGACTAACAAAACCCATAAATGTTTTGGCCTAATTCCGACCTCCCAGAATTACCCAAAATTGGTGCTATGCCCTCCTTGGCAGAAACTATGTCCCCAATGTCTCTATCTACTACAAAATCTCCTTATTTCTCCTCAATTTGCAATAGGAAATTTTCCCGGATGTAGGGGAGACTTTTCACATCAAATTCTGATGCAAGATAACTGAACCAAGCTCCACAAAAATGCTATCCAGTGAACCCCTACGCAGACCCTGGAAAGATAAATTCGTTCCCCTTAATAATAGTCACCTCAAGCTCCAAAACTTTCCATAAAGGCTAGACTCCCCCTCAAGCAACTCTTCTAATTTTCTCTCGACAAAGCACCCTCAAAATCTAGATGAAATGAGTGGTACGATATCTCTACTGCGTTCTCCTTAAAGTACGAATTGGCTGAAGGAATCTGCCGAAATGTGCTACAATACTCCACAAACCCTCTCACCAAAGTAGCAATAACTTGCCTCCCTAGGGTGACACTCGAAGTCCACCGAAAGAAGGGTTAGTTCTCCGCTTGGAGAACTTTATGCTAAGCAGCGCTTGTGACCCAACTAAACAACTTGAGCAACAAAAGAAACAGATGAGTGAACCAAAAGACCCCAATAGCTTCTATGCTCCTTCTATTTATAATTTTTTCTTGCCTCCTCATATGTGTCCCTCCATCCAATGTTTTGACCTCCTTCCCTTAGCAATTCGATTTTCTCTCCAAGTGGGGAGTATTTCTTGCAGGTGTGGCCCCTACATTCCAGTATCAAAATAATTTTCTATTTCACTTAAGTCCCATATGCCAAAAATGTCTCCAATGCTCAAGTTTCAAAATTGTGCTATGCTTAGCACCTTCCCACTAAACTCCATTAAATCCCTCAGATGAAAACTCAAAATTGGGGACATTACAATTATAGTGGACTCCATTAGGGACCATTTGGTTCCCTACATTGCAAAACTTGATACCTCTAAGATGTATGATGCCCTAATGAATCTTTACACTATCAAGAATGTTGGTTAAGAAATGAGCTTAAAGAATGAACTTCGAAGTACAAGGATGACTAATGACGACATTGTGGCTTCTTACGTCGTAAGGATTTCAAAAGCAAGAGATTAGATCCAAACAATTGGAGAATCCATTCTAGATCAAGAACTAACGATTACAACAATCAACGGTCTTCCTAGATCATGGGATGCTTTTGCAGTAGGAATAAGTAATTGGAAGGAAGCTCCTACATTTGAACAACTATGGACATTGTGTAGTCAAGAAGAAGCAAGATTGATGACTAGAGATTGCCAAGATGAGGAAGTTCAAGCCGTTGCAGCTTGTTTCAAGAACAAGGGAAGGTAGAAGTTTGGACATCAACACAAGAAGCTAGGAAAATGATCTTCTTCCACTAAGAGGAAGAAATTTTTATGAAAGATCCAATGTTATCGCCGTTAGGAATATAGACATTTCAAGAGAGATCGTCCTAACATGGCTAATAACAAGAAAAGGGAAGCAACATGCTTTCGTAGTAGATGTTGAAGACAAACAACTAAAGAAGGTTAAAGGTGATAAGGATTTATTTTAGTATTATGCTTTGATAGGTTTCTTTGTAGATGATGACATTAGAGAAAATTTTAGGTCTAAAACGGGCCTCCTGAGGTATATTATAAAATAATAGTGGAAATAATAAAATAAGATTAGATTACATCATCAAATTTTAGAGGGAAAAAAGAAAAAAATTGTTTTTCAACTCGTATTTTCAATTGATCCCCCCATGGTTTTACTCAATTTTCGATCGAGAACACTCATTGGATGCGAAATTTAATTCCTCACCCAAGGAATACCCATGTTGCATAGTTTCGATGGACCCTGCTACACGAAAATGGATAAATACATGAAAAAATGTGATTGCAGTCACTTTTTTCATGTATTTCTCATTTTTGGTGTAGCGGTGTCCATTGAAAGTATCCAACATGGGTACTCCTTGGATGAGGAATTAAATTTTGCATCCAACGAGTGTTCTCCCTCGAAATTTGAGTAAAACTGTAGGGAGATAAGTTGAAAATATGAGTTGATTTTTATTTTATTTTTTTATTTTTAATCTTTTTACATGTTTACTCCATAAATAGTGAATCATCCCCCATGGTGGACATTATCATCTTCAATCCTATTGGTTCTTATAAAGTTGATTTTGGTTGTGCATTTTTGTTTTGAGTGTGAAAATTCCTTGATTGCAATTATTGGAAATTTATCTCCTAGTAATTGTGCAATTTATTTGTTATTAAGGCAAATGTCAATACACTCACAATTGCAATCTTCACCACAAAAAAAATATGTTGCGGAAAATAAAATCAGGAACCGAGAAATATATGCACACACATAAATAATCAACACAATAAATTTTGGACTAACGACCCCGAGAAAACCCTAAAGGGAAAACTGGTGCAGTAAATGAGGGCTTATTTTGTTTATTATGCATCAGTAAAAATCTGAATATAATAATCTGGATGCTTGTTGACGGTGTTGGATATCGCCAATATACGTGGATCTCCCCATTGTGAAGTCCCAATTAGGCCTCACACTGTTTGGAGTAGGAGCCCCATCCAGAGTATCAACCCCTCCACCATAACTCTAAGGTTTTTCCTTGGTTTCAATGGATAACATAAGAGGTTATACACATAACCCTCGAACAAGCAAGTTGACATTATGAAAGACTAATTGCAAGGTATAAAACGAGGCCTTCATGAGAGGGGAGACAAGAGCAAGTTTTTAGAAGGAAAATAATAGTACTATCCTAAGAAAGGCTCACGAGAACAAAGAAAGATTCATTAGTTATCTAGCAAAGTAGTTCACATAGACACAATAATTGTTAAAGTAAATACAACACACATTCAATAAGATGAGCACCAAAGCCAATGGAATAGTTCAATTTCTTTAGTACATATGAAAATGACATATATTACAACCATCCAAAGAATAGTCTTAAAATATTCACGATACATGCATGAAAATGTGTTGGCGCAATGAGCTTCAACTATTAAGTGAAAGCTCCAAGTACACAGTTACAATGGTGAGCCACAAGCTCCAGTAGTCAAACATTAAGTCACTTCTTGCTTTTCCAAAGAATAATCTTCTCTCCTATGCAAAATTAGAGAAGCCAAGGCTATCTATCCAAAGCCTAAGCCTCTAAAAGCCTTTTGTTTGACTTATGGGGTTTCTTTTATAACAAGGGGAATGGACTTCCATATCCCCTATGACTCTTGAGTTACCTTCATGACTCTTGGATTGCTAAATGACCTTTGAACTTCTATTGACCCTTGGGTCCACATGTGACTTTTCATATTCCACATGTGACTCTTGGACTTCCACACATTTACATTTTTTCACTTTCTTGAAAATACATAATTACATTCCACATCATGTGGCAAGACACATCAACAAATATGATACTGTGATCACACTTGTACAAGACATGACTTGGCAATGATGACATGTAACTTCATGATGATGTGGTAATGCCGAGTTCCTCTCTTTACTACTTTGTCTTCAATCTTCATGACATATCCACTTTGCACTTCATATTAACCCTCCAAATGGCCTTGGATTGGTATCGGGGACCTTTTGAGTCATCATGAAATGTCTTCATTCTATCATAGTCCAAGATCTCTCCATGCCTTCATGATGGTTCTTCTTTGTGCTTCTTTGTCTCTTCTCCTTGACATCTTCCTTGAGCATCACCTTGCCATGTTGATGGTGTACACTTTCCAATGAAGTTCACTCAGGACAAGGCAAGATCAGTCTGAAATCATCTATTATATCTCTACTTTGCTCATGGAAGAAGCTTCTTATGATGGGCCCGTGAAAGGAATGAGAAGGAAGGGCTTTTTGAGGATGACACAATTGAGCTTAGTAGTGGCTGAGGGAAGACACCACTGCTCACTAGAACTACAACATGGGCTATAAAGATGGGCTCCTCAGGGTCCAACACAGTGGGAAAGTGCAGGAGACAATGTGGTGAGCTTGTTGACTGAAATTGCATGGCACACAAGGTTGAAGGGACAAGGAGGTAGTGATATCGCAGTTGAGCTTCACAATGACTGTAGGGAGGTCTCATTGTGGATTAGAACTATGACATGCGCCAAGGAAGCAGGGAAGGACTCAGTGACTATGCAGTGAGGGAGTCTAGTGAAAGAGGGTTGATGGCTTGCTGACTAAAATTGTGACATGCGCCATGACTGAGAGACAAACTTTAGAAAGAGAACAATTTTCTTCAACAGTGATCTACAAAAGGCTCTATTGTCCACTAAAAATGTGACGTGAAACTAGGAAGGAAAGAAAGACAAGGCGTGACATAGTGAGGGGTTCTAGTCAACAGAGGAGGCAGGACTAGGCACTGTAACAACGAAATGTGCTAGGCTTGAGGGTCTGGGTCCTATGCTAGTGCAATTTGTTTAAGTAGTGGCTGACTATCCACTAGAAATGCGACTTGCACCAAAGGAGGCTCACTGGAAGAGGATATTGTGTAGTTGGCTAGGGCAAGCAACAAAAGATCGGGTCACTTTGTCCAAAAGGTGCTCACTGCATTGTAAGAAAGAAAAATCTTGCATTGCACAATTTTCTTTTGTAGGGCCACTATAAATGCTCCATGCACTATACAAGGAAGAATTTCTCAAATCTCAGTGTAGTGAGTCAGTGCATGCAACATGGGTTAGTGACTATGCTTTAAAATTCTCAATTTGCATTGACAGGAACTGACCTTGGGGAAGACTCGATGCACAAGTCTGGGATGGAGATAGATACCTCAAGTCACAAAAATAACTATGTTGTAAGACAAGTTAGAAATGGTACAATATCGAATATGAGAAGATAAAAATAACTTGTACAACATAAATAACTTGTATTTTCAAGAAAATGTTCAAGATACAAATGAAAATCAAAGATGAGTACAAAGACAATGACACAATATTGCAAGGAAAATATAATGCTCAAAATGATAGTTATGCCACAAGGGATGAAGAGTCAGAAGGATGAGATGCAACTCTAACCTAAGTGAAGTGCAAATTCTTGGTTGATTAATGTCTATTCTAGGTAAGACCTTCTCCTGATTTTTTTTGAAGTTATAACTCCAGGGTAGGTATCGTTAATAGAGCCATAGATTTCTTCCCCTAGGTTTCTTTCCACAATCTACATTTAAGACTAACTTCAAAACAAGTGAGGAGGTCTCACTTAGACTAGGTCTTAACTAAAATCAACCAAGATTTTTCACTTCACGTAGGTCAGATTTGCATCTCATCCTTTTGATTCTTCGTCCCTTGTGGCATAACTATCACTGTGAGCATTATATTTTCCTTTCAATATTATATCATTGTCCTTGTACTAATATTTTATTGTCATTCTTATCTTGAGCATTTTCTTGAAAGTACAAACTATTTATGTTGTGCAAGTTCTTTTTATCTGCTCATATTCCATATTGTACCATTTCTAACTTGTCTTGTAGCATTGTTACTTTTGTGACTTGAGGTATCTATCTCTTTGCAAGTACCTTCATTTGCATTGAGCATTGTTGAAGGAATTGGTATATTTTGCATCTACCTTATTTATCTCAATTGTATTTGTCTTAATATACATTGCTCATAATTTCTCATATTTTCTCTAATTAACAACCAAGCTACTCTAATAATAATTTTCCTTGCCTTTAAAGTCTTCTAGAACTTGTTGTTCCAACAAACTTCCCCCTTCCATCTACCCTTAGGGACTACCCCCTTTGACTTAGCTAGGAGAGATTCTAAATAGAGTGAATAGGGATTTAGAGTGATAACCCCTATTCTGATCGTTGCTCCTTAGTTGTACACTTTAGGAAACAACACTCATCACCTGGAGGAGAGTTCATGTATTCACAACTTGCATTGGGTAGGAGTACCAAGAAGAGCTCCAAAATGGTTAAGTGTGGGATCAATAGGGTAAGAGAGAAAAAACATCCGAACAAGTCCAAAATACAATCTAGGGAAATGGACAGACATGAGACCATAAATACAATCTAGGGAAATGGACAGGACTCATGAAAAACAATAACATCTTGAAATGACAACAAAGTGACACTTATTTATAAGTGTGACCGTTGAAATGCCACATTGTGACACTTAAAATACAAGTTGAGACACAAGTGTCGATTGCAACCAGAAAGTGTGTTAAGTTGTAGGAATGTGTCTAGTGCATATTTTTATGATATGTAGGACCATCTAACGTAGAAGGGTGCAGTAAAACTACCTCTAGTGATGTGTAGAGGTGTGACACATACACAAGTGAAAATAGTTAGAAGCGACACTTGCGGAAGTAAGAAAATGTGAAAGAAACACTTGTAAAAGCTAAAGAAATTGAAAGTGACACATGCCAGAATGAAGAGAACATGAAAATGCCACTTGTTAAAGTGAAAGCACACAAAAACGACAACTGTGAACGTGAAAGCGACACTTTTGAAAGTAAAGGTGTGCAAATGCGACAATTGAGAAAACTCACTAGAATAGAAGTACAATTGCAACAAGAGTGAGGGAGAGACTATTGGGAGATGTGGCGCACTGATTATTATCATAGGTTGTGCAGTGCATTGTGCTTATAGAGTGTGGAGTGACTATAATAGTGATTGTGCAAGCCTTACTTTCAAGAGTTGCACAATGGATATCTAAGCTTGTAGAAGATGGGTGCGCTTGTCAATTCATTAAGGACTGAGCATGCAATGAGCAAGTGAATTTGACACTTTGCAAAACATCGATCGACCATGAATTGTTTATGGAATGATAGATCATAAGATCCTCAGTAGGCCCCAAAATTCAAGTGTAGGCAAGATTTTGGAGGGTGTTTGTCACTGTGACAAAAATGCCCAACTAGCAATCCTCTGACAAATAATCTAGAAAAATACTGGGAGACAATTTTCTCCCTCTGTAATACAATTTGACCTCCCTCTAGCCTTCTCATTCTCTCTCCCCGACAACACGACCTTCTTGGAACTCACACTACTAGCGTGGGAATATTCATACTTTCTACAATTTGACTCTAACTGAGCTGTCAGTCTCCCTTTGCCTCTGGAAATGGCTCACTTTGCTTTTCGGGTGATCTTCCGACCTTCAACATCTAAATTGTCCCTCTTTTTGGCACTCACACTGGTTTTTTGGCTGCTTACAATAGGTTTTCTTCCTGCTTGTGTTGGCTATTCAACCTCTCTGCAACATAATTTTAGCCCCCCTTTTCTTACCTCTCTGACACTTGAAAACTACTGGAAAACTCTTCAGAATTCTCCTCTACTTCTCCTTCAATCATTGTTCTCTCCTTTTGGCTCGAACTCACTTCCTTGTTGAATCACTGCAACTAGATAGCTCAACCTACCAAGGAAATTCACTCCCCTCTTATGTCTCTCTCCATCCCATTGACTTGCTCTTATAATTTCTCTCTGGAGCACCAATGACCATGATTAGATCATCATCAATGAATAAGATCATCTTAGACTTGATCCATGTGAGTCTCTAGAGCATTCTCGATCATCCTTAATTCATTCCCATTAATTAACCAGTTTTCCTAAGTTAGACTTAGAAAGTATTTAAATGATGGCTAATTAATTTAATTAAGGCGTTTTGCAAGCTTATCTCGCAAATCCTTTCTTAATTTTTGGAGATCTCATGTTCCTTATCCTCTTAGAACCAAATCAAGACTAGAACACCTGTTTGATGCTGCCAAAATCTAACGTAGAACACTTGCTCGATGCTACCAAAATCTAAAACTCCTTAGCGAGGAAGATGCTTTCTTCTCCACTCCAACATCTCTATTCCTTTGTACCTGGACCAAATTGCTGGTGTTTGACATCTGCAACAACTGTCACTGTCAACCAAGCTACTACGCATACTCTGATTCATTTGCTACCTCTCCATTTGAATCACTTTGCATCTACGTTGCTGCTGACACTACATTGTGCCTCCCTGCGCTGCTGCCAACACTGCATGCGTTGCATTTGATCTCATGTTGCTGCTGAAACTACTGCAGCTGTGAACTAATCTATTGTCCCCGCAACTGGCTTATGCAGTTGTCCGTTGAGTCTTTGAATACAACTATATTTTCTCTTTCCACTAAGTACTTGATTATGCACGATTCTCTTTGCGCCCCTCTAGCATCTAACTGCAACTAGCTCTGCATTGTCTCTCAAGATTTGACTACGCTTCGCTGACATATCGATCCTCCTTCTACTGAAAAACTGTGGACCCTATACCCAAGATAATGATCCATGAGGAAACACTTGTTCGATGTCATGCCTCAGATCTTGCCCAATCTTGCGGCTCTAAAGCCTTATACTGTTAATTTTTGAAACTAGGGTCAAATTCCACCTCAGGGAACTCAGATGAACGAGATAATGATTGCATTAAATTCCTCTTTTCAAGAGGACCAAAATCGGCTAAAAGATCACCCCATTTGGACAAGCGGAAGTTTATTTTTGAATTATTTTATTCATTCATGTATAATGGAATGGGTTGGCCATAAGCACATGTGAAATTGGTTAGGTCGGCTTCAACCCCAAGTGGACCCTCATGAAAGCCTATAAATAAAAGTGACCTCAAGCTCACTTATACACATTGATCAATCCATCTTCTACTCCTCTTTCGTCTTGGTTCACATAGGTCTGATAGATGAAGTTCGCGCAAGGGTCAAAAATCACAGGGGTGAAGCTCGCACGGATCTAGGGTTTTTGTTTCTCGGACGCAAGCACATAACTGAGTTTTTTTCATCACTAAACGCACGCACATAGTAGCTAAGGAAGCATCTAGGAAGTCTTAGATGCTTGCACAAAGGCCTGAAGGTAGCATCCAGGGTTTCAGAGGTAGATAAGATAGTATTAGTCCCCAGACGCTCACATAGAGTGGTCAAGGGAGCATCTAGGTAGTCCTGAATGGACGCATAATAACTAGAAGAGAGTGTCTGGGGGTTTGGAGCGAACCTGAGTGAGTTTGGCCTCGAATGCACACACAGAGTCTTCCTGAGAGTGTCTAAGTAGTCTCAGACGCCCTCACACAGTCGCTGAGGGAGCGTCCAGGGAGTTTCAAACGCACTCAATGAGTCTAGTTGAGAGCGTACAAGATTTTGATCTAGGGTTTGACAATTGACTTCATTTGGCTTTAGTGGTCTGATGGATCAAGGGTTTCTCTCTGCTTTTTTGTAGATCTGCAATTTGTTTTTGGTAAATCTCTGCTGCAAATTTATGTATTGGGCTCATTGTACTCTCCGCTGAATTTTTTTATGACAATCTAATAAAGAAGAATATTTGAAAGGGTTTTCCCCCTTGTGGGGTTTTCAACTGGTCTTAGACCAATCTGCTGTCTCTTATGGTTGTGTTGTTGTCTTCTTTTTCATTGGATATACTGTTCTATCTTTAGTTACAATTTATGATTGGTTACATTGCTTATAATTGGATGCATTGTTAATGAAGAAGTAAATTGGGCTCAAGTAATTGATACAACATAAAACAATTTGAAAAATTAACATGGAAGCAGAGATGAGTTGCAGGACAAACCCAAAAGAAAACAAGCATTGAAGCCCTCACTATTAGAAAGAAGACTGCCTAGTCAAGGTCAAGATGTCTTCCTCTACTTTCAAGAAGCATGAAAAGTTGGGTGATGCATCAAACTTTGCTACATGGAAAGTCAAGTTGGAGATCATAGCTGGAAACAATGATGTGCTGGAATACATCCGAGGAAGGATGCTCGAGCCTCTAGAAAATGCTTTCGCTTCCCTAAAAAAAGGTATAATAAAGGTGAGTCCAAAGAAAAGCAAATTATAGTTGATGGTTACAAGATCATTTACTTGCATATGTTGGGAATTTAAGAAAGTCAAAGGACATGTATGACAAGATATCCAACATGTATGAAATCAATAATTCGAGTGAGATCATCACCTTGAAAGATAAAGTCAAGGAAACCAAGATGAAAAAGGGAGAAGTTGTTCAATCCTACATTATGAGGATTTCTCGCCTTAGAGATCAATTGCAAAGAGTTGGAGAAAATGTGCCTGACATGGAACTAGTAGTTGTGACTCTTAGAGGTCTCCCTCCTATTTGGGAAACCTTCATTACTACAACCAGCAACAACAATGTCCTTTCGTCATTTGATGAAATTGTTGGGAAACTTACTCAAGAATAATCAAGGATGATAGCAAGAGGAAGGATTCAAAAGCACGAAGAGGGAGAGCCCACTGCATATATCACTCATGACAAGAAGAAGAAGGAAAAGGAGGTCCATCAAGGAAGCCTCCTTCTCAAAATGAAAAAGGAAGGAATAACATATCGTTATCTCATATTGAATACTGCAATGTCCACAAGAAAGGTCATTATGCATGAGACTGCCTTGAAATGAGACAAAGGCCATCTTACAACACCAAAAGAAACAACAATAGTAAAAGAAGAAAAGACAATCAAAGGAATAACTACGATAGAAGATATGAAAGAAGAAGAGACTCTTCAAGCGACGGTGGAGAAGATCATCCTCAAAAGAATTCCAGAGCTCCCAAGTGTGAAAGTAATGTTGTTAAAATTGGAAACTAGGGCCAAACTCCATGTGGATCACCTTATTTATGGCTTTTGATATTTTTCCTAGATTCCTCTCATCGAGAGGTGTAGGATTGATCTAAAGATCATCCGATTCCAATAAGTATTTATGGAGATATGAATTTATTTTGATTATGGACAAATTGCCAAGGTCGGCGAGCAAACTTATGTAGGCTCAGAAGCCCAATAGTCATGTTTATTCAACCTCAATGTTTGCATATAAATACAAGGAGCATTCTCTTCATTTGGACAATTCATTTCACTCATCTTCTCTCTCTCTCTTCTACGCATAAAAGGAGCCTCTTTCTCTCTCTCACGTGTGGCTAAAAGGAAGACGTCCTAGGGCAAGGAAGATGCAAAAAGAAGGATCCTAGGGCAGCAGGTCATGTCTTTGACCAACGTTGACCTTCCAAGAGTGCAGATTGGGTGTGGTTGCCTCTCCTTTGCAAGTCGCAATTTTTGGCATGAAAATCGAGGTGATCTGACCTCTGGTTTGACCGGTGTTGATTGCCCTAGTTTAGGGCTGCAAGTTGACTTCAAAAATCTGCAAATTGACTAAACTTTTGGGGATGTTCAAGGACTGTTTCTTCACGCTGTTCGAGGACAAGTTGACCAGAAATTGACCAAGTATTTTAGAGGTCAATTTCAGCTAGTTTGATCAAGTTTGAGTTGGCCGATCTAAGGTTTGCTGCTGCTGATATAAAATTACAAAATTCACATTTTGTACTATTTCTCTTTGCTGAACTATTGAAGATAAAAGAAGATTTGATCAAAGGGTTTCCCCGCATTGGGGTTTGTCCCTGACTAGCCGCCACATCTTGTGTCTTCTTGGTTTGTTTTCTGTTGATCATTTAATGTTCTATCTGCACTTTACTTAATGTATATGTGATTGCTAATCTGTGGCTAATAAGAAGAAAAATAAGTAAACTTTTCTAAGCATAGAACATACCATAATTTAATATGCTATCGGAGCTGAGGTGAAGACAAAGCCCAAGCAAGAGCAAGAGCAAGAGCAAGAGCAATCACTAAAGAGAAGGTTGGAAAGGCTATCTTAAAGAAATCATGGGGTCACACACTTCCCTGCTGAAGACAAACTCTGTGAGAAGTCTGACTATCACAGATGGAAGATGTCTCTCGATATAACATTAGAAGAGCAGGGAGTGTTGGACCATGTGAAAGGCGGGATTGTTGAGCTTCCATCAAATGCATCCACTGCTGCTAGGAACAAATGGACCAAGGGAGAAGTTAAAGCAAGGAAGATCATTCGGGACTCTATCGACAAATACTTGGTGGCCTATGTTTCCGAGCTGAACACCTCCAAGGAAATCTACGATAGATTGGTGAGTTTATTTAAAGTTAATGATGCAAATCAAGTCTTGTTTCTCAGAAATAAGCTAAAGGAAATTAAGAAGGGAAAAGATGAGAGTATGCAAGCATATTTCTTAAGGATCATTGAGATCAAGAATGATATCCTATCTATTGGGGAAGTAATTCCTAACAGGGAAATGACACTCACAACTCTTCGAAGACTGCCACCTGAATGGTATATATTCAGGACTACTCTTCTCAACAATAACGTAATTCCTGGATTTAAGGAATTAATGGCCAGATGCATTCAAGAAGAAACGAGGATGGAAGAGCAAGAAATTCCCATACTTAAAGGTCATCCCTCTGCCTTTTCTTCTCATACTAAACGAAGAAACAATTCTAGGGCTAAATTCAAAGGAAAGGCTGGACCAAAGGGTGTGTTAGCGCTTGGAATTTACCTAGGCTGAGATAGACAAACTCTCAAGGCTACATCAAACCATTTCACCTCGTAGCTAGCCCTACGAGGTATGAGAAGGCTCTCTCGGGTCAGATTCGGTAGATCTTTCAATATGATAAGCTGACCAATTAGGAAACAATGATTTTAGGCTAGTAAACTG
>APFE031681109.1:88403-104252 GCA_000404065.3 Pinus taeda
AAACCTGTAATTTTACCAAAAATTTGCAAAATGCTCCAAAATTCTCAAAATTTTCATATTCTGATGCTAGATCAATGCTGATCAGTACCATGATGAGTGAGGCCACCCTTACGAGGCCTTCGCTGTGTCTCAACCTCTGTGGATGAAGATCGGTCATCACCTTGCTCATTAGTCTCAGTGGTTGACATGATGATGACAACCCTCTGAATGATGATAGGCCCAGCTGAATGATGACATAGACCTCCATTTGGACAACTTTAGAAGGAGTGAAAGCAAACCCTAGACCTAATGCCTAGTGACCAAATTTTTCTTGAAGACTCACTGAAATGACAAAATTTGACCTTGACACTTCAAAATCACTATGTAAGAGCATATTTGATCACTGGAGGAAGGCCGTAAAGACTGACACTAACAGGGTGGAAGAAAAGGACGCTATTACAATTGCAATAAAACAGGTCACTATGCTAGGGAGTGCCTTGATGAAAGGGACTTACACTAGGATGATGACCAAAATCCCTCTCAAGGGAATCAAAGGAATGGCAGGTCAAATGGCAGAGGTAAAAGAAGTGTCGAAAATCAAGGAAGAGGACAACCATTCAAGAAGGCAAGAAATTCTAGGTATGAATCTAACACTGTTAACAATAAGCAAGATGAATATTATCTACCAACAATTCCATATACTACTTCTCCCCCAGACTCGCTGGGAAATTGGTTTATTGATAGTGGTGCGTCAAGGCACTTCACTGGTTACAAAGAATCTCTCTATACTCTGATAGAGAAGGAAACCACCTGGAAATTGTTCTTGGAGATAATTCAAAATATCCCATGAAAGGCGTAGGAAATGTCACTCTTCAATTGAATTAGGGTAATACCATCCACTTACAAGATGTATTATATGCACCTGATCTCAAAAAGAACCTGATGTCCGTTTCGGCAATGGAATATAGAGGCTACAAGGTGGCCTTCAGTGATGGCAAGGTACGTGTATGGAAAAAGAACTTTAAAAATGCTTTTACTCTTGGGTTTCGAGTTGATTCATTATATCAGGTTGGTGGAAGTCCGTTGGGTGTTATGTCTTGTGACACATCTCTTCAGTCCAAACTATGGCATCGGAGGTTTGCTCACTTTCATTATAAAGCTCTACCCAATGTTAAAAAAAATGGTGATCGGGATGCCCGAGTTTATATTAGAGCAAGAAGGTGTATCTCTAGGATGTGCCGAAGGGAAGCTCAAAAGGGGACCATTCCCCTCAAGCCAAAGCAACACCTCCAATATATTGCAGTTGGTTCACTCAGACATATCCAGTATGATGCCTGTGAACTCCTTGGGAGGATATTTATATTACCTCACTTTTACAGATGATTATTATCGCAAGACTTGGATATACTTCTTGAAAAAGAAAGATCAAGTGTTCTCTTGGTTTTGACACTTCAAAGCCTTGATCTAGAATCAAATTGAAAAGAAGATCAAGATCTTAAGGACTGATAATGGCACTAAATATGAATCCAATGAGTTTCATGACTTTTGCAAAGAGGCTAGCATTAAGAGGGAGACTACTACGCCATATACTCCTGAACAAAATGGTGTGGCAGAAAGGAATATCGTACAATTGTGGAAGATGTCCGTGCTATGCTCCATGATCAAAGACTTCTGATGTTTCTATGGGCCAAAGCTGCAAATACTACCGTATAAGAACAAAACCGATGCCCTCATCAAGAATTGGGTTCCAAAACTCCCGAAGAAATGTTCACCGTAAGAAACCTGACGTATCTCATTTCAGAATTTTTGGAAGCCCTATATATTTTCACGTGCCTAAAGAAAAAAGGAATAAATTGGGTGCATCTGAAAAGAAAGGAATCTTCCTGGGCTATAGCGAAAATATTAAGGGCTATAGAATCTATGTAGCTGGTCAAAGGGAAGTCGAGATTAGTCATGATGTCACCTTTGACAAAGATATTGCTCTTAACAAGGTAGACAATCTTCCTACTTTAAGGGGATCTAAAGAAGCTAACACCGGGGAACCAAAGGAGAAAGAAGATGAGACAATGCCTGATGTGGAAGAACATATGGATCCTATTGATCCTCCTCCACAAGAGCCTTGTTCTTCTAGGAAGAGGCCTTCATGGCTTAGGGGGACACTTGATGATGCTGAAGGACACATTGCACGCCAAGGAACCTTCTGTGAAAGTAAGAAGCCGAACAGGTATCAGGGATACCTGACCATCATGAGCACGATCATCTAAAATGAGCCTTCCTCATTTATAGATGCCATCAAGCATCAAGTATGGAAGGATGCTATGACCAAGGAATATGAGTCCATTATGAAAAATGATGTTTGGGATGTGGTCCCCAGACCCCAGGACAAAGCAGTTGTCACTTCAAAATGGATTTACCAGATAAAGCATGTAGTTGATGGAAGTGCAGAAAAGTATAAGGCTCGTTTTGTCACTCGTGGCTTCTCCCAGAAGGAAGGTATAGACTATGACGAGATATTTTCACCTGTTGCCCGATATACCACCATCCGCTCGATCATAGCCCTTGCTGTTTCGCAAGGATGAAACCTACATCAGTTGGATGTCAAGACTACATTCTTACATGGTTCGATCAAAGAGGACGTATATGTGGAGCGACCCGAAGGACTTGAGATTTATGATTGAGAATTTCATGTGTGCAGGTTGAAGAAGGCCCTCAATGGGCTAAAGCAAGCACCCCGAGCATGGTATGAGAGGATCGATAGCTACTTGATGAAGCTGGGATTCACTGGGAGTGAAGCCGACCCTAACCTTTACTTTAAGGTTATAGATGACAAGCCTCTCATACTAGTGCTATATGTTGACGACCTCTTTCTAACAGGTGCAGACCCTCTCATTCACAAATGTAAGAGGGAGCTAGCTTCTGAGTTCGAGATGAAAGACCTAGGACTTATGCACTATTTCCTAAGATTGGAAGTTTGGCAGAAACTAGGGGAGATTTTCCTATCTTAAGGAAAATATGTGATGAAGATATTGGAGAGATTCGGCATGGTGGACTACAAACCTGTAACTACCTCGATGGATCTTGACTTCAAGAAGTTAAGCGATAGTGCTACTGGACCTGTTTTACGAAATACTATCGAGTATCATCAACTCATCGGAGCATTAATGTTCTTGGTGAACTCTCGTCTGGATATATGCTTTGCAGTCAACACATTGAATCAACATATGGTTGAGCCTCACCACTCACATTGGATTGGTGCCTAGAATCTGTTGAGATATCTTCGTGGCACAATCACTCATGGGTTGAGATACACTGCGAGAGATGTGAGACTACTTGGGTATATTGATGCTGATTGGGCAGGCAGTGTGGTGGACCGAAACAACACTTCCGGGTGTTGTTTCTCTTTGGGATCTGCCTCGATATCCTGGATGAGCAGGAAGCAGAAGTCAGTGGCTTTGAGCACCACCGAGGCAAAGTACATTGTTGCTAGCATGGCCTCTTGTGAGGCAGTCTGGTTGCGAAAGCTCTTCATTGAGTTGTTTGGTTTTACATTGGATACCACCGTGATTCTGTGTGACAACCAGAGCGGGATCCATTTATCAAAGAATCCCGTATTTCATGATCGCTCCAAGCATATCGATATCAAGTACCACTACATTCGAGATATGGTGCAACGAGGAGCAATAAGGGTCCAACATATCGGTACAGATGAATAGGTCGCCGACATTTTGACAAAGCCCCTAGGAAAGGTCAAATTCCCGAATTTCCGAGAACGACTTGGTGTCGTTCAGAGACCCTCTTATGCGGGTTGAGTATGATGTATTGAGATTTGGGAGCTCCAGGGGGGCGCGAGGTACTTCTTGGAGCGACATGTGACCATAGGGTGACTCACTATCCCCTGGTGGTGCACTATATACAAGGTAAAGGTTCAACCTTCCCCTGTGACACCCTGTGGTGACTGTGGAACAAGGTGATTATTTCTCTCGTGGGCCAGGATGATTCCTTCTCTGTGGCGACTGTTGAACAGGATGATTAGTTCTCCCGTGGGCCAGGATGATTCGTTCTTCGTGGCGACTGTGGAACAGGATGACTAGTTCTCCTGTGGGCCAGGATGATTAGTTCTCCGTGGCATCCACTGGGCAGGATGATTCATTCTCCGGTGGACCAGATGATTAGTGTTCTCATCGAGGAATCCTACCCATGCAGTCTGGGACTCATGGGAAGTACCTCTCATCTGATCAATGAGCAGGGAAATGAGGATAGGGACCATAGTAGTACTATCGATGGACGCATTGTTGTATCTACCGTACTCCCTATCGTAGGATGACCTCCATTGATCTGGGATCAATGATACTGATCTGGGATCAGTGAGAGTGGTTCACACTCTAAGATTGACTTCGGGTCAGTGGAGGATGGTATGATACATCCTCGATAATTTCTTCTTCTTCATAGTTCGATCAGAGAAAAGTAGAGGAGAGAAGAGTGGGGTCAAGCTGTACTGGACAGTGCATTTGATGGATGGATAGCAGTGACGGTCTGACGGATTGTAGATGAAGTTCTCCCTAGTTGAGAGGGAGTGTTAAAATTGGTAACTAGGTCCAAACTCCATGTGGATCACCTTATTTATGGCTTCTAATATTATTCCTAGATTCCTCTCATCGAGAGGTGTAGGATTGATCTAAAGATCATCTGATTTTGATAAGTGTTTATGGAGATATGAATTTATTTTGTTTATGGACAAATTGTCAAGGTTGGCCAACAAATTTATGTAGGCTCAGAAGCCCAATAGTCATGTCTATTCAACCTCACTATTTTCATATAAATACAAGGAGCATTCTCCTCATTTGGACAATTCAATTCACTCAACTTCTCTCTCTCTCTCCTACGCATAAAAGGAGTCTCTCTCTCTCTCTCTCTCTCACGTGTAGCTGAAAGGAAGACGTCCTAGGGCAAGGAAGACGTAGAAAGAAGGACGCTAGGGCAGTAGGTCATCTCTTTGACCAGCATTGACCAAGCGTTGACCTTCCAAGAGTGCGGATTGGGTGTGGTTGCCTCTCCTAGGTAGGTCACAATTTTTGGCATGAAAATTGAGGTGATATGAACTTTGGTTTGACCGGTGCTGACTGCCCTAGTTTAGGGCTGCAAGTTGACTTCAGAAATCTGCAAATTAACTAAACTTTTGGGTTTGTTCAGGGGCTGTTTCTTTAGGCTGTTCAAGAACAAGTTGACTGGAAATTGACCAAGTATTTTAGAGGTCAATTTCAGCTAGTTTGACCAAGTTTGACTTTGCTGATCTAGGGTTTGCTGTTGTTGATATAAAATTAAAGAATTCAGATTTTGTACTATTTCTCTCTTCTGAACTATTGAAGATAAAAGAAGATTTGATCAAAGGGTTTCCCTGCATTGGGTTTTGTCCTTGGTTAGCCACCACATCTTGTGTCCCTTGTCTTGGTTTGTTTTTTATTGATCATTAATGTTCTATCTGTACTTTACTTAATGTATATGTGATTGCTAATTTGTGGCTAATAAGAAGAAAAATAAGTAAACGTTTCTAGGCATAGAACCTACCATAATTTGACAAATGTTTTAAATCAATTTGAATACATTCTTATTTCTGCCCTTATAGTTCTTCTCCACCAGGTTTATGGGATAGTTGGTTTGTTGATAGTGGTGCCACTCATCATTTCTCTAGATACAAGGAAGCCCTATCTAATCTAGTAGAGAGAGAGACTAAGCCAAAGATCATTCTTGGAGACAACTGCACTTATCACGTAAAAGGCTTTGGGTCCGTTAAGTTTTAGTTGAATTTTTGGGAATTAGTTCTGCTGCATGATGTTATCATTAGGGAAATTTTGAGGTCTAAAATGGGCCTCCTGAGGAAACTATAAAATAATATTGGAAATAATAAAATAAGATTATATCACATCATCAAATTTTAGAGGGAAAAAAGAAAAAACTACTTTTTCAACTCATATTTTCAACTTATCTCCCTATGGGTTTACTCAAATTTCGAGCAGAAACACTTGTTGGATGCAAAATTTGATTCCTCATCCAAGGAGTACCCATGTTGCATACTTTTTATGAACACTACTATATGAAAAATGATAAATACATGAAAAACGTGATTGCAATCACGTTTTTTCATGTATTTCTCATTTTTTGTGTAGTAGGGTCCATCGAAAGTATGCAACATGGGTACTCCTTGGATGATGAATCAAAATTTTCATCCAACCAGTACTCCTGCTCGAAATTTGAGTAAAACCTTAGGGAGATAAGTTGAAAATACGAGTTGAAAAAGTAGTTTTATTATTTTATTATTTTTAAACGTTTTACTTTTTTACTCCAAAAATAGTGAATCGTCCCCCATGGTTGACATCATCATCTTGAATCCTATTGGTTCTTATAAAGTTTATTTTGGTTGTTCATTTTTCTTAGGAGGCCCATTTTAGACGTTAAAATTCCTCTAATGTGAAGAATTTGGTATCTATATCCACATTGGAAGAAAAAGGGATGAGGGTTGCCTTCATCAAAGGAAATTTTTTGACTTGGTCTTTTGATTCATCTATGAGATATGCATTCACATTAGGATCAAGATTTGAAGGAATCTATAGAGTCATTGGAAGGCCAATTCTAGCATTGGTTCATAATACCAATCACCTGAGTGAGTTGTGGCACCGTAGACTGGGTCATCTTCACTATGATGCTCTTCTGAAATTAAAGAAACTAGTCTCAGGTATTCCCAATGTTCAAGCTTATCATGATGGAGTTTGTCAAGGTTGTGCGAGTGGAAGGAAAACAAGGGGACCATTCCCCTCTAGTGAGAACAAGACAAATGGCATCCTCCATCTCATTCATTCCAATATATGTGCTCTAATGCCTGTGCATTCTATTGGTGGTCATCTCTACTACATCACCTTTATTGAGGACTTCTCAAGAAATACATGTATATACTACCTTAAGCACACAAATGAAGCCTTTGAAATGTTCAAGGAATTCAAATGCTTGATTTAAAATCAAACAAGAAAGATAATCAAAGTATTCAGGTTCGACAATGGAGGGGAATACATGTCAAACGAATTAATAATGTTTTGCCAGAAAGAAGGGATCAAGAAGGAAAGAACTGTGCCATATACCCCTGAACATAATGGTTTAGCTAAAAGAAAGAACAGGTCTATATTAGAAGCTTCTCGTGCTATGCTACATGATCAAAAGGGGCCAAAATTCCTTTGGGCTGAAGGCACACCATGCTATTGTATATGTTCAAAACAAGGTGCCTCATCAAGCTTTAGAAAATGAGACCCTCGAAGAAATATTCATAGGTGTCAAGCCTTATATTAGCCATCTTCGTGTATTTGGATGCCCCGTATATTTTCATGTTTTGAAGGAATAAAGGAACAAGTTGGAAGTTATAGGAAGAAAAGGTATTTTTGTGGGTTATTGCAAAAATTCTAAAGCATACAGAATATATATTCACGGGAAAAGGAAGGTTGAAATTAGCAGGGATGTAACATTTGATGAAGATGCAGCTCTTGGAAAAGCGAGAGACTTTCCTCTGCCTCCTCCCAAG
Source organism: Pinus taeda (assembly GCA_000404065.3). Classification (NCBI taxonomy): domain Eukaryota; kingdom Viridiplantae; phylum Streptophyta; class Pinopsida; order Pinales; family Pinaceae; genus Pinus; species Pinus taeda. The sequence continues at coordinate 95,947 of APFE031681109.1, forward strand.
AAAGAGAATGATGACTCAGATATTCTAGATGGTCCTTCCATACCGGAGTATGATATTGTTGATGATCCCATGGAGCCTATGGATCCTTAAGATCCTCCTCCAAGTGATCCTCCTACTAGGAAGATACCAATTTGGCTCCACGATACTCTATATAATGCTGAAATAAATGTTCCCATTTGTAGACCATTTAGAGAAATGAAGAAAGCATGCAGGTATCAAGGATATGTTGCAACCATGAACACTATGCTTCAAGATGAACCATCCTCATTCGAAGAAACTGTAAAAGAACAAGTTTGGAAGGATGCTATGGCCAAGGAATATGAATCGATTGTGAAAAATGATGTATGGGATGTTGTGCCAAGACCAAACGGGAAGTCTATTTGGACTTCAAAGTGGCTATTCAAGATCAAACATGGAATTGATGGCAACATTGAGAAATATAAAGCAAGGTTCGTAGCTCGAGGATTCGCTCAGAAAGGGAGAATATTATGATGACATATTTGCTCCTGTGGCTCGATATACAACCATCTGTTTGATAGTTTTCCTTGCTTCTAATCAAAGATGGACTCTTCATCAGATGGACGTAAAAACCACATTCCTTCATGGCATGTTACAGGAAGAACTGCATGTTGAAAAACCATAGGGATTTGAAGTGGAATATCGAAGAACGCATGTTTGCAATTTGAAGAAGGCATTTTATGGTTTGAAGCAAGCACCCTGAGCTTGGTATGCATGCATTGACAATTACTTAATGAAGCTAGGATTCACAAGAAGAAATGTCGGTGCCAACCTCTACTTTAATATAGTTCAAGGTATGCCATTGATTTTGGTTTTATATCTTGACGATCTATTCTTGACAAGTAGTGAGCCTCTGATGATCGAGTGTAAGCGGGAGCTAGCCTCTTAATTCAAGATGAAGGACCTTGGTCTCATGCACTACTTTCTAGGCCTCGAGGTGTGGCAAAGGCCTGGTGAGATTTTCCTTTCACAAGGAAAATACGTTGTGAAGTTATTGGAAATATTTGGAATCACTGAATGCAAATCCATGGATACACCGATGGAAATGAACTTCAAGAAGTTATGTAGAGAAGTTGTAGGACCCGATTCGGCAAATCCATTTGAGTATAGACAACTTATTGGGGCTTTGATGTTTCTTGTGAACACCCATTTAGACATATGCTATGTAGTAAACACATTGAGTCAATTCATGACAGGTTCGCTCCATGCACATTGGATCACTGGCAAACACGTATTGAGATATTTGCATAGGATGATCACACTTGGTCTGAGATATTCTGCCAGAGATGTTCAACTTCATGGATACACTGATGTTGGTTGGGCAGGAAATGTTATCGAAAAAAGTACTTCTGGATGTTTCTTTAGCCTTGGATCTGCCATGATATCCTAGATGAGTAGGAAACAAAATTCTGTAGCATTGAGCATCACTGAATCAGAATACATTGCCGTTAGCATGGCTAACTATGAAGCAGTTTGGTTGAGGAAGCTCTTTGGAGAGCTATTTGAGTAGGTCCTAGACACTACACTAATATATTGAGACAACAAGAGTATGATCAATTTGGCAGAGTATCTTGTGTTTCATGAAAAGTGCAAGCACATTGAGATTCGATATCACTTTATTCGAGACATGGTGCAAAGAGGCGCTATTAGACTCCACCACATTTCAACAGATGAACAGATTGTAGATATTCTCACCAAGGCATTAATGAAAGGAAAGTTCTTGGTATTCAAAGAGCAGCTTGCACTGATGTATGTGGCCCCTTCAGATAAGGGGCAACACTGATCGAAGACACTGAGCCAACTCTTCCCACCCTGTTTAAGCTTTCAGTGTGAGGAATTGAGATAGAGAGCTCCTCGGGTTGAGGGATCTTTGGACAATAGGGTACTCCCCTATCTATTACCCATAGGGTTGGAAATATTGCTCCCATATAATGTCTATGCAAAGTATACCCATTTGGCATCATACCCTCAAGCTAGGCTTGTTGGGAATACCACTCCCTGTTTGGCCATTGGGTTGAGAGTGTGAACCCAAGTCAATTATGATGCAGGTGTTCTACCACATGAATATTGAGGGTCATTGATGGGAAGATCGGTAGGAAATAGGATTGGGTTGAGACTTGCTCCCCTTTTGAGATTCCTGGTTGAGAATGAGATCCTCAATGAGATTCCAGGGTCGAAGATGTGCTCCCCTGTATGATTAAGTTAAACTATTTCTCGATATGGGTGGAATTCATTTCTCCCTGATTCTTCTTCTTTTAGATTCGAGAAAGTTTTAGTATACAGAGTTGAGCAGAGACAACCAAAGCATGACGACAACATGACAGGATGATTTAATGATCAACAAACATATATTAGCAGGTGGAATTCTTCCCAGTTGAGAGGGAATGTTAATTTTTACAACTACGGTCAAATTCCACCTAGGAAAACTCAAATGACTGAGATGATTATTGCATTAAATTCCTCTTTTCAAGAGGACCAAAATTGACCTAAAGATCACCCCATTTGGATAAGCGAAAGTTGATTTTTGAATTATTTTATTCATTCATGTATAATGGAATGGGTCGGCCCTAAGCACATGTGAAATTGGTTGGGTTGGTCTCAACCCCATGTATGAAAGCCTATAGATAGAAGTGAACTCAAGCTCATTTCTACACATTGATCAAGCCATCTTATACTATTCTCTTTTTTCTTGGTTCGCATAGGTCTGATAGATGAAGTTCACGCAAGTGTCCGAAATCGTAGGGGTGAAGCTCGCAGATATCTAGGGTTTCTGTTTCTCGGACCTAGGCACATAATTGAGTTTTTTTTTCTTCCCTAGACGCATGCACAGAGTAGCTAAGGGAGTGTCCAGGAAGTCTTGGACACTCACACAAAGGCCTGAGCTCTAGGGTTTTAGAGGCAGATCAGACAATATTATTCCCGGGATGCTCGCACATAGTGGTCAAGGGAGCGTCTAGGAAGTCCCAGACACACACAATAATTGGAAGAAAGTGCATGGGGATTTGGAGTGGATCTGAGTGAGTTTGACCATGGACGCACACACCTAGTCTTCTTGAGAGCATCTGCGCAAACGCAGATGCCTTCACACAGTGGCCGAGGGAGCATCTAGGGAGTTTTAGATGCACACAGTCAGTCTAGCTGAGAGCATCCAAGATTTTGATATAGGGTTTGACAGTTGACTTTAGTTGGCTTCAATGATCTGATGGATCAAGGGTTTCTCTTTGCTGTTTTGTAGATCTGCAATCTGTTTCTATAAATATCTGTTGCAAATTTATGTATTGGTCTCATTGTACTCTACTAAAAATTTTTAATGACGATTTAATAAAGAAGATTTGAAAGGGTTTTTCCCTAGTCTTGGACCAATCTGCTATCTCTTATGGTTGTGTTGTTTTCTTCTTTAGCATTGCATATATTGTTCTATATTCAGTTACAATTTATGATGGGTTACATTTCTTATAATTAGATGCATTGTTAATGAAGAAGTAAATTGGGCTAAAGTAATTGATACAACACAGGAACAATATGAAATATTAACGTACACTCCTCCATCTAGAGGTATAACTGTTATCAATGCAAATTCCTCGAACCTAGAGGTTAACTCATCTATCTCTATCGAAGTTGTTGTTTGTTGCTCCCCCTTCTTGTCCTTTTACTCGGTGTTTTAGTGACCAAACTTACCACATCTGAAACATTTGATCTTTGACAAATCCTTCTTCTTCTTTTCGCCTCCCTTTGAGCTCTATCCCTGGATGGGACCCTTCTTTACCTTTCCCTTACTAACCAGGGCTACATTCTCCTCCTCCTTCTAAACCTTTGACCCTTTTCCATTGCTACTGGTAGTTCTCTCGACAAGACTGAGTCTTATCTCCTCCTGTATGAAGTCACTCCAAAGACATTCCCAATCTTGTAATTTGTCTCGTCCAGTTATACCATAGACAAACATTTCCCACTCTTTGGTAAACCCATTTAGAGCTATTCACACAAGTTCATTGTCCTCCGATTTCTCACCTATAGTTGTTAGCTCATCTCAGACATTATGAATTTTGGTGAGATAGGGAGTTATGCCTTCACCCTTCTGCATCTTTGTGGTCCTCATCTTCTCCTTGAGAATCATTTTATGATTCTCTGATCGATCCTGTCATAGTTTCATAACAAAATCCCACATTCCTTTTTCACATTCTTATTTGCAATATGAGAGATGATATGATCCTGAACCACATCGAAGACCATACTCTTTGCTTTGGCCATATCTTTCTTTTACTTGTGAAAGTGGATAGGGTTTGTCGATACAACAACGACTGTTGTCACGAACTCCTTTAGGTCATGCTCGTCCAAAGGAATTGCACACTAGCCTTACAAACACCAAAGTTTGAGGCTCCGTCAAGTCTATCTTGATCTTTGAGAGCTACTATGACCATCTCTGCAAAACTTAAATGACTGTAGAATGGAACTAGAAATATCCTTCTCTTCTCTCCTTGGCCTCTCTTTTGCTACTCACACTCCCTTAGGAATGCGCAAATCTTCTCTTTCTTGCCTTCATAAATTCTTCTCTGGATCTCACACCATATGTTGCTCCCTAATTGGACAACTCGCTCAACCTCTTAGATGTCCTCCGGAATTTGGTGCATGATCTGCTGCTCCTCAAGCTCACACTGGTTGAATGGAAAAAATGTTATGACCTAATGCTTTTGGAAATTATGTATTTCTTCCTGGATCTGGATCTAGAAACCCTTTGAGAAATTTAAGAAAATTCTCTTCAATGTGCTTTTCTCTTCCTATCCTTGCATAGATCTACAACTATAAACTTTTGCTACAAAAATTTTGTGCCCAAATATGCTCAACGAATTGAATTATATTCTCACCAAAACCCTTTCTTCGGAAAATATATTGCCTAGAAATTCTACTTCTGAGGCTATTTGGGTTTTCCTCCACCTGGAACTGGAAACCGAACCCCACTACCTTTGCAATTCACACCCTTTGTTTGCCTCCACAGAGCTAGAGAAATTGAGCCCAGATCTCCCTCTAAAGCTGCACAATTTTTCTCCTTTCACTTCTGAGCCTTTGTTTTGATCTTCAATGATTTGATACCTTGTGAAAATTCCTTTATTACAATTACTAGAAATTTATCTTCTGATGTTGTGCAATTTATTTGTTATTACGACAAATATCGGTAAACTCACAATTGCAATCTTCACCAAAATTAAAATACGTTGTGGAAAATAAAATCAGGAATTGAGAAATAAGTGTACACATAAATAATCAACATAATAATTTTTGGACTAACATCCTTGGAAAAACCCTAAACGGAAAACAAGTGCAACAGATGAGGGTTTATTTTATTATAATGCAACTTTAAACATATGATTACAATAATTTGAATGCCCAACTGGTAATCCTCCGACAAGTAATTTGGCAAAATATTGGGAGGAAATTTTCTCCCTCTGCAATACAATTCGCCCTCCCTCTAGCCTGCTCATTCTCTCTCCCTGGTAACACGATCTTCTTGGAACTCACACTACTAGCCTAGGAAAATTTGTACTACTTGGAATTAAACTCTAATTGAGCCGTTCGTCCTTCCTCTACCTTTGTAAATGGCTTGTTCGGCTTTCTAGGTGATCTCCTAGCCTTAAGCAGCTGAATCAACTCTCTTTCCGATACTCACACTGGCTATTTGATTGCCTTGTAAAATAATTTTGGCCTCCCTTTTCTCGCCTCTCTAACGCTGGAAAATTGTTGGGAAAGTCTTCTGAATTCTCCTTTGCGTTTCCCTCAATCATCGATTGTCTTCTTCTAGCTCGAACTCACTTTCTTGCTGAATTAATGCAACTTGATAGCTCAATCTACCATGGAAATGCACTCCCCTCTTGTGTCTCTTTCCATCCCATCGATATGCTCTTATAATCTCTTGCTGGAGCAGAAATGACCATGATTAGATTCTCATCAATGACTAAGGTCATCTTAGACTCGATCCATGTGAGTCTCTAGAGCATTCTCGATCATCCTTAATTAATTCCCAATAATTAACTAGTTTTTCTAAGTTAGACTTAGGAAATATTTAAGTGATGGCTAATTAATTAAGGCATTTCACAAGCTTATATCATGAAAAGTTTTATGGATTTTGTAGATCTCGTGTTCGTTAGGCTCTTAGACATAAATAGAGACTAGAACATTTGTCTGATGCTACCAAATTCTAACATTGAGGCCCATTTTAGTTTTAATAGTTAAATTTTTTTATTTTTTTTAAGGTCTTTTAAATTTTTGGCTTAATTCTCTAGTTTTTTTTTTTTTTTTTTTTTTTTTTAAATGGTTTGTTTTTATTTTTATTTTTAGTCTTAATAGTTTAAATTTTATTTTTTATTTATTTATTTTTCTAGTTTTTATCTTTTTTTCTTTGTTTAATCAATTATATTATTAATTATATATATTATTTATATAATATATATATATATATATATATATTTATAATTATATATATTTTCTATTTGTGGATTCACGGCCTGCAAGCTGGCGCTACATACACAGGAACGGATCACGGCAGTTTCCCGAAGGAATCTGCTCGTCCGAGCTTTTTTTTGCTAAGCTAGCCCAAGGTTGGCGTCGGGAGATTTGACCAGTGACCTGCCAATTTGGCAAGGTACTTAGCAACGGGAACTTCGACCATTTGAGCTATTCCCTTGGGGTTATATTATATATATATATTATATATAGTTTTTAAAAAATGTTGTTATTATTTATTCTTTATTTTTTACTTTTTTATTTTTTAGTTATCTTTTGTAGGTTTGTTTTGTTTTCCTTTTTAACATTTTTATGATTTTTTTTTGTTTGTTTTTCTTATTTGATTTTTTTTCCCTTTTGTTTTATGTATTTTTTTTTTTTTTTTTTTTTTTTTTTTTTTTAAACATATTTATTTACTTATTATTTTTTTTTAACTTTTTTTGTTTTTGTTTTTGTTTTTTTTCATTGTTAAAATTTAAATTGATGTTTTCATTATTCTTTTGAAATTTTAATGTTTTTCAGAGTCATGATAAAATCTTTTATACCAATATTTCAAATTGTTGAAAATTGATTCTGAAAAAAAGCAGACATTATTTCAACATCAGCACATCAACACTTTTCGTTTTCAAGATATTTTTTGCACAAAAAATTGGTTTTCACTGCCATTTTTAAAACATGTTGAAAATTTACCCTAGAAAAAAAATGTTATTCCAGTGTCATCACTTTTCATTTCCGAGTTGATTTTTCATGTTTTTGGGGGATTTTTTGGCTAGAGTTCTCGTTTTGAGTATATAACTCCCATCTCAAAGTTTACATTGTTGCATGATAAAGGGATTTGAATTCTTACTTTGCCAAATGATCCAAATCAATTGTACTGCAAGTCATTTCATAAGACATCACTGTAATATGAGACTGTATCTAAGTTGTTTCTTGATCTGGGTTCCTCCTATGTAATTTTGACATGTCAGTCATACATCAAGTCTCTTCTACTTGGACAATGATGCGAACTAATACAATATTGTTCCCTCCTTGGCTTCAACTATAATACTGATCCGTGGACAAAAGTATGTAATACCTTTAATACAATATTACAAATTTACTGTAACATCCCCAAAATAGATATCTAATTAACTTATTAACATTAAATTTAAAGTATGAAGAGTATTTACCTGGGCTTACCTGTGGTAGAAGTAGGCTTACCACAACAGGGTTTTGGGGACGACTCTCCTCCCAACCATAAGCTCAATTGTGCAGGATTTTGCTACAACTGGCCACTCCCGAGCCCTCAATCAACGACTACTGCCAGTGCTCCTAAGTCTTAGTATACCATTCTCCTAAGAGAATGACATATAGAATCTCGGAATGATGGATACCTCCCATCATCCTCACCATCTATTAAATAGAACAAAACATTGGAAGGGGAACCACATGCACACACTCCATGTGTCTGGATGCAACTTTTTTTCTTGTTTTATTCTTTACTTTTCTTTTGATTTTTAGCTTTCTTGTTTTATTTCCTTCTTTTTGATAATTTTCTTCTTTTATTTCTATTTATTCTTATTTAGAGCTTAAATATGGTTATTACTATCTTTATTTTTATTTTTATTACTTATTTCTTTTTATATAATTTTTAATATCATTTATTATTTATTATTCTTATTATTTATTATCAAGTGATTTATTTATTATTATTTATTTATTATTACTTATTATTATTATTATTTATTATTTATTTTTATTCATTATTTTTATTATTAATTATTAGTTTTGTATTTAGTTATTATTATTTATTA
>APFE031681111.1:12084-38667 GCA_000404065.3 Pinus taeda
CCTTCATTTTGCCTAAGAAACCTTGGAAAAACCCATTTGCACCCTTAAACCCGCTCAAAAGGAAAAAATACGTTGAAAACCCACTTTTCCACCTTATCCTAAGTTTTTGAGTTATGCGCAATTTTACAAAGAAATGCATTGAAAAAACCATTTTCCCGACTTAACCAAAGTTTTGGTGCTTTGCGCGATTTTGTAAATAAAACATTAGAAAACCATGCAATTCGCAAATATTTCTAAGGGTCCCGCCAGGCACGAATCCCATGGAAAATAATTTTTTATTGCCCGCCCGACGCCGTATCGTCCGGACAATTCATCAACCCGTCGACCGTCTGATCGGGCGCTTTTCATCCAACGGCTCACGTGAATATCGGACCGGACCCGACGTCCGAAAGATAGCATCCGATATCTGTCAAAGGGTGATGTCAGGCCTCGGCCACACGTTGCCCCCACAGCGTATCGGAGCCCCCTCTGACAACTCCACTTCTGTATCATAAGCGGTGTGACATGATACCGCCTGTGGTTTCCGGTTTCCGCTAATCCGCCTGCCAGCGTCATCGCTACGTTACTACCAGCGTCATCGCCGCGTCCGCGCCCCCGTCCACCATTGCTCCACCTGTCCGCCACCTCACCATCCCCGTGGACCACTCATAAGCTGCCACGTCACCTGATGACGTCATCCAACCCTGACCCCACCCGATGACGTCATGCTGACGTCATCCGAAAAAGGCGCCAATGTTCCGAAAATCCATATTTTTGCCAATTTTTCATGTTTTTTTGCACTTTTTGCATAAACTTCTGTTGCATCTTCTGCATGTATTTTACGTCCAAATTTGCACCAACCTGCTGAATTCGACCTAGAGACCTTCAGCGCGCCTACCCACCTGCACTTGTGACCCGGACTGTCAGTACACCAGGTATTTATCACTGTTAATCCTCTCTGCACCTGGTTTTGTCTGCAAATAGCTGAAATTGACTTGAAACACAGAAAAACACATAATTCACCGGCAAATCCCCTGCACCCAGTTCCCAATTGAAATTGAACGGTCGAAATTCACTAGCTAAGCCTTGTTCAAACAAAACTTTCACTAAAACTTGCATTCTATTCGCGCAGTCGTGAATAGGAAACCTGAACTTACAACTAATTACTGTGAAAGAACTTTGTTAAACACAAGTATCTGCCCTCCCTTCACTGCTGTGTGCAGTGTTTCAATTGTTGCAGTATACCCTGTCGCCCTCTGTTTCTCAATTCACCTCTTTTTCCAAGAAATACGCTTTTTCTGTTACTCAGCCTAGTAACATCAATTCACATATAAAACAAAGTTTGGAGTAACTATGGATACACCAGTAGCACCTGTGGCCCTCAATATTTCCCCTTTAAATGCCCCTCAGAGAGAATTGGAGTGGCAGGCTTTAGCAGATTTGGATTACCAAATCTCTGAGGAATTCCTAGCACGAAGCAAGTTCCACCTCCACCTGCTAAATGAATTAAAGGCCAAACATGAAACTGGTATACTGGGCATTTGGGATTCCTTCCTCCCAATCTTCAAGCTTCCTTAGGTCAATCAATTCCCTGACCTAATTCACCTATGTGCTAAATGTTATGATCCGACTCAGAGAGTTGTGCTTGACCCTTCAGGCTCAGTTGTTTTCTACATTACCCCTGAGGCCATCAGAGAGATGCTGTAATTCAAGACTGAGAAGAAATTGGTTCCCCTATCTTTGTTTGATCTGATAAATCAAGGAGCTAAGATGTTGACAGATGCTCAGATCACAAAGCTTAACCAACTATATATTACTTCTGACACTGTGCAGTACCCTCCCATTTCTCATGTTTACCTCAACCCATTGGGCAGGGACCTTGCAGATATGATCAGTCCCATTCTAGGTTATAACTCAATTGAGTATATTGATGAAACTGTGCTGGTAATGATGCTCATGTTTTCCCCTGGCAAAGCTCCAATCTGCTATGACTATGCCACCTACATATCAGACAAAATGCATGAGCAATTGATGAACCTATCAAGGGAAAAGGTGTTCAGATACTCCTCCTACATCTACCACCTGATTGTATACTATCAGCATGAGAAATTTTCCTTTGTTACGAAAAGAGTGGATGCACAAGGAAATCCAAGGTCAGTAGTGTACTGGACCTCAATTTTTCACTGCAGAGCCTATTCTCCATACACTCACTATGCGTTTATAGACCTTTTCATCCACCCAGCCATGTCTCTGCTGTAGAATTGAGGCTTATGTGATCAGTCATGTTTAAAAGAAGAGCTTCAGCGTAAATCACATGATAAAGACCTTTGTCGACGCGTTTCGAACCAACCAGTGTGGTTCATCGTCAGGACAAGTTGAAGAAACAGATCCAACCTAGCAAGTTAAATAGTCCAAGCAGAGATTCCAATGGCTAATTTAACGGCTAACTTAACGGCTAATTTTACCTAATAGACCCAAGTCAAAATTAATTTAATAATATAATATTATTATTGTTATAATTAATATTATTATAATTTATTTTAAGGTAATAAGTTAAATTAGGTCCAAGTTATATAAATTCATGGATAATTAATTTATTAACTTATTTAAAATAATAATGCTTTATATATAAATTATTATTAATATTATATGTATAAGTTAAAATTAATTTTATGGAAAAAACTAAATAGTAAAAATATTCAATTCAGATATTTAAAATATATAATATATATATATAAAATATAATATATAATATATATATCATCCTAAAACTAAGATAGGTTACACCATTATTATTAATAATATATAATATTGGAAATAAATATTACTGATACAATGTATATATATTAAATTTAAAAAATATATATTAATTTAATATGTTTGTTTAAATCAGTTTGACCCATCGATAAATTGATTCACCTTGAAATAAATTGATTCCGGATTGAAGATCGAAAGTCCTAGTGAGAACGCTTCGTTCACTTCGAGCCCGATTGCTAATTTAAATGGATTTTATGATTGATTCCAAGTTATAATTTTTTATTATGATTGTAAATATTGTGTATTGAATTGACATGGTGTTAGGTTAATCTTTAAAGAAGTTATTCTTGTTTCTCCACTTATATATAATTTTTTTAAGGAATCGCGCTATTTTTTTGTGTTCATTTAAATTTATTAATCCATGGTGTAATAGGATGCAATTTATTAATCCATTGTGTAATATGATAGAATTTATTAATATGTATTGTTATGTATTGCGAAAGAATTCATTAAATTTTGTGAGAATATGAAAGTATAATGTAGGAATTTTTTAATTTTTTTTATTTCATGGGATTTTAATTTATTGGTATGTATTGTGAGAGAATTTCTTAAATCTTGTAAGAATATGAAAGTATGATCTAAGATTTTTTTAATTTTTTGTTTTTGGAAAAAATAGGTGTATATATAAAAAAGAATTTGCTTTTCAAGAAAAAACAATATATTTTTTGTTCCATAAAGAAATAAATACATACATTAGCAAGTCTCTTAGAACCATAAGTATTGTACAACAATTTTTTTTATTTTTTTTATTTTTTTTTTTTTTTTTCAGAAGAAAAATCAAGATTTTCTATATTAAGATAATATAAAGAGCAAGATACATAAAAAGATCCCGTATAGGCCCTTTAAAGGGAAGAGGAATATCTCATGATTCCATAGTTCCTGATGATTCAGAATAGGATCCATGATGGTCAAAAAAACAAAACATGATGAAGAGGGCCGATCTGTGCTAATAGCTGGCCCCGGATTGAACCATGATTTACAAGATATACATAATTTATAACATTAATATCCGAATAAGCATGGGATTAAAACATCTGTGGGGGACTTTTTAGCCCGAGAAATCATGATTTGCCTTGATATAGAGCAAAAGAGCAGACACAGGCTTTCTAGAGTTTCGAAAGATGGTTCCATTCCTCCACTTCCATATGAGCCAGCATGCATGTACAAAAAGAGAGCGCCAAGACTCTGACTGTCCACTCCACCATATGAAACCGTCCTGTACATAGGAAAAAAAGAGGTAAGGAAAACCAAAGGAAATGGAGAGATCATACCAGATGAGCATAGAAGAGGGGCATTGAAAAAACATGTGAAGGTTCGTTTCAGCAGCATTCTGACACATTGCGCAACGACCTGGACCATACCATCCCTTCCGTTGAAGCACTTCCCATGTGAGGTTCCTGTTCCAGAAGATTAACCACGAGAAAAGGACCATTTTTAGCGGGCATGTGACCTTCCATAGAGGCATCGGGAAAACCACTTGAGAGGAAATGGCAGAACGCTTGAATAAAGTTGCATATAAATGCTTTACACATATAGGTAAAGGAGAGCGTGGGAGGGTCCAAGCCAAAACATCCTTTGTTCCTGAGCGACGGATCGCTAGACCCGAAAGAGACTGAACAGTAGATTCCCATAGAGGATGAAGGGAGGGAGGCAGGTGGAGATCTAATCCATCAATCCAAACAAGGGAGGAATGAGACCATGCTTTAATCAATTTGTCCCATCTGAAGATTCCTTTTGTATGAAGAAAATGAACCAGAGGAGTAGGGATCGGAGAAACCAGGCCATTTATGATGGAGTCAAAACCAATAAGGATGTTAGACCCCGAGTAGATTCTCCATTGCAGGTTTTCCATGAAGAAAGGTTGAAGTTTCCTGAGACTCAACCAGATAGTAGAACCCCTCTTTATCCCCAAAGAATTTCTTCTGTACCAAAACTCCATACCTCTACCTTTTTAAGTATTTCCTATTTATGACCTTGCTCCATGGCCCCTCACCAAAAATGCCTCTATGAAGAGTTTTGCATAGGAGAGCATTTCCGAAAGTTCTCATGTTCAAAAGACCCCAGCCACCCTCTTTCCGCAATCTGGAAAAGTCATCCATCTTTACCAAATGAATTTTTGATTGAAAGGATTTCCCTCCCCATAAGAAATTTGCAGCTAGAGAGCGCATTTTTTTAATAATGGAGGCAGGGAGGAGATAAAGATGGGCCCAGTAGACCGCCAGCTGAGACAAAACAGCCTGAATCAAAATGAATCTTCCAGCAAGAGAGAGAAGCCTCCATTCCCATCCGGATATTCTGCTATAAAAACGTTCAATAAGCCACAACCATTCTTGTTTTCTGTTCCCTTTAGCCTTCAGATTGAAACCCAGGTATTTAGTGCCATTCCTTATCGAGTCTTGGCCAATACCAAGCAATGCCGCAATCCATTGAACAAGCTCTCTGTTTGTATCATTATGATACAATTTTGATTTGTCCTTATTTATAAGGATCCCCGAATTGTACAACAACTTATACCAACTCAAACCTGAAGAAAAACCAACATTTTTTAAACACGTACACAAACCCTCAATCAAATTTGGAAATCTGAATTTGACATTTGACCATCAAAGAAATGTCATTGGATTTCTGGTTGAGTTTCCTTACACAAAGTCTCGTCAAGTCCAATTACTTCCTTTAAGTCCATTTTTTTACTTTACATACAGTTGTCCAATTTTTCAATCCTTTAGCCTTCATTACTTTTAATATCAATACATAAAAAATTAATAAAAAAAAAAAAAAATAAAAAAAAAATAAAAAAAAAAAAAAAAAAATTTGACAATGAAATGGTCATTTGCTATGGCCTTTTTCTTTTTTTTAAATAGTATGGTGAATTTAACTTTTGTAGATTTTTTTCAAAATTACAAATTTAAGATTTATTTTGCAAATGGAGTAGAATTTTTTTGGTAAGTAATTTCATTTATATAGAAAAAATATATTTTAATTAGAAGAAACCAAAAATTTATGTAAATTTTATTTAAAAAATATATTTTATCTTTTATTTCTTAATTATAGAATATTTAATATTTGGTATATCAAATTCCAAGTCTATAAGTTATTGATCTATTTTGACAATGGAGAAGATTCAACTGAAAAGAACAACAACAAGACCAAATAATTAAAAATGACAAGATGGTTTTAATCCGTTAAAAATGGCAAACATAGTTAATTAAACGAAAAATATTAAATTGTTTACAAACTAAAATTAATTATTACGATTGCACGGATTCCTCCAAAATAAAAATATATGTTCATATGAAAAACTCATTTAGTATTGTGGCTTAAAGACCACCAGGACGTATGGTTACAATAAATTAAAAAAAAAATGTTTCTACAAAAACGTAAATCAAATATATGTTTCTATGGAAACATAAATTATGTGATAATATGATTATTTCTTTTATATTGTTAAAGTTGAAAGTATATATGGACTCAAATATCAACAAGAATATGGATATGGTTTATAGTGTTAAATGTGAAAGATCAACCGGAATATGGATATCGTAAAGCAAGAAAAAACATAAATATATTATTTATATTATATATGTCCAAACTTCATGGTTTTAATTGAGTTATAATAACTATAATAGTTGAGCATGTTTTAAAAAATAAAGTCAAGGATTATAATCATAAATTATTACCAAAAATAGTGGGGCAAAAAAAATCTTCTTTGTGTTGCATAAATAATCATAACCACCTCTTTCCTAAATTAGTTTTTTATTTACCTTGAGCTATGACTTATTTCTTAAATCTAAATTTGATTTTTTATTTATATTTATTTTCTATTTGTAGATAATATTTTTTAAGCTAACTAATGTTAAGTTTGTTTTTGAAAGTTTTTAAATTATTAATTTATTGTAATTGTTTTGCACGTAGGTAAATTATTTAAATAGAAAGGCCTCCAAGAAAAGGGTCAATCAACTATAGACAAATTTTATGGATATTCTAACACATCAAAGACTTCTAATGTTAAAGATATTTCATCTATACCTGATTTGAATGATGAGGCTAAGGAAGATATGGATGAAGAGTTTGTTGTTGATCTAGAAATTCTTGGCCATGAAAAGGAAGGACAAGATGATGGACCTAGTAATTCAAGGAGGAAGACTTTCTCAGAACGTGAACTTCAAGAAGAGTTGACGATAAAACATCCTTGGGTGTAGTAGTGTCAATGTTGAAGATAGTAAGACTCATATGAAGTGCAAAATTTGTGAGAAATACAAGGGTCGAGGTACGTGGGGTATTGGAGATGGATGTAATACTATTCAATATGATGATGTGACAACTCATGCAAAATCTATTCTTCATCAAACATCAACTCAGAGAAATTTGTATGAAACTGAAACGTTGGCAAAGCCCATTACATAACACAGTGGCTATAAGTGAGGCTAATAAGGAAAGGTTCATAACCACCATGAAGTTAGCATATTTTATTGCACAAAAGGATAGTTCAATTGCTACTTATAAAGATCTTTGTCATCTTCAAATGCATCTGCAGACGCCTAATATGCCTTCTCGAGTCGAGTATTCTTCTTACATAAATAGGAAAGAAGCTACTGAATTTATTCACTTTATATCAAATTACCTTGAAGAGGTGCAAACTAGAAAAATGTTAGAAAGTCAATTTTTCTCTATAATGTTAGATGAAAGTATAGACAATGGTTTGGAACAACACCCTGTTGTGTATTCTACATATCTAGACTTAAAAAATTTGGGCCCTCCAGTTTCACAATTTATGAAAATGATTACTGCAGTTCCTAGTCGAAAAGGAAAGACTATATATGATACCATCATAAATTTAAAGGAAACAAGGCAGTTGAAAAATGAGAAACTAATAGAAGTTTCGACTGATGGTGCTTCATCTAAGGTTGGATGTGAAAATGGATTTGTCACATTGCTAAAGAATGATCTACCAAATCTTATTGGTAGTCATTGCATTGCACATCGTGAAGCACTTTCAGCATCAGATGCTTCAAAAAAGATACCAGAGTTTTTGTATGATGAGAAAATAACAAACAAGGTATATTCATGGGTTGGAAATTCGGCAAAGAGAAATAATGAACTATTCCTTTATTAGAGATAATGGAATTATAATCCTTGCAGTTTCTTCAAATCCATGGGATTTGATGGCCCTCTAGGTGTCAAGTGGTTGAAAGACTAGTTACATTAAGCCTACTATTTTGAGCTTGTGGAAGAGAGAAAGAAAGAATTCATGGTATGATAAGGCAAGAACTTTTTCAGGTCAATTTTGTTTGAATATTCTTGCTGACGTTTTGAAGGAGTAGAATAATCTAAACAAAAAATTTCAAGAAGATAATGTGAAAGTCACATCGCTTGGAATAGCTATTGATCATCCATTAAATACTCTTAAAAGATATTTCTGCAAACTAGATTCTTTTGCAAAAGGCGTTGTACATATTACTAAAAATTTTAAAGACTCTAAAGATGGTTTCCTTGAAAATGTTGACAAAGAGGGGAATACCCATAGACATGATTTGTTGTATATTCTAATTCATGGTGAACAATTGCCATGACCAATGGAAGCATGCATTGATGGCTCCCTTGAGAGTTGCATACAAATTACAAGAAATTATGTCCAAGCATTGATTGAGAGTTTCAATTAAATATTTCCATATCTTCATCTTTTTAATGCGGCAAGGTTGTTTAGTCCTTGTCATTATCCATCAGATCTTTATGTCAGAGAAAATAATGCAAAGCATTGGCTTGAAATAATTTTTATACATTTACAACATATAACATGTAATGAAGGTGAAAATGTGCCAACATTTGATATTACAGCTTGTAAAAGAGAATTATATCAATTTATTTATGTGGTTTAGTTGAATGGAGAAAGATTCCTAATAAAATATGCATGGAAAGTATTTTCTCAAACAAAAGATTGGAGCTCTAGGTATCTAAATATGCTAAAATTATGGCAAGCAATGCTTGCATACCAGCGAGCATTGTCGCATGTGAACAAGGGTTCTCAAAGAAAAATATGGTCAAATATATAAGGATAACAAGACTATCAATTAACACACTTGATGCATTGATGTGCATATCATTAATAGGTCCTAACACAGCAGAGGTGGAATGGGAATGAGTTTATGATATTTGGCATACTGCAAAGGAAAGGAAGACTTTTTGAACAGGTGAAAATTATTAAGTTATATTATTTTTTACTTTGCACAAAGTTTATATATATATATATATATATATATATATATATATATATATATATATTTTGTCGTCTACTATATTTAAATTTTTGATATGAAATTTTGATGTTCTTTGTGTATTGATGGAATGTGGAATACAGGCAGGAATAGTTACATGGATGATGACTATTGTAAGAAGAAATTGAAGATATCATTTGAAATTTTTTCATATGTTATTGTTATAGGTTGATGGCATATGAAAAATGCCATCAAGGTTTAAAAATGTCCATATCTTACTAACCTTTTAGAAAATGCAGTAAAAGATGTGATGCATTTGGATTGGATCATTTTGGTACTGTGGCATATATTTTCTCCCTTTATGCTTCTCAAGATGCATTTAAATTCAATAATATTAGATTATATTAATCATAACATAAACCATATTGATTAATCTACTTTTGAGTTTTTATTGATAACATTTAATAGTTTTTCTATGTTGGTCATCTTCCCAAGAGCATGTAAGGTAATTCCTACATCATCACACTAGGTTTGTGGCTGGCACCCTGTTTGTTGGGAACGATGGGGTCTTATATGTCTAATAAGATATCTTTAGCCATATCTCAAATAAACAAATGCTATGGCTTGTTCAAGTCAACGACATTTGATTTCACATTCCAAATATTTTATTGTGAGTGTTTCATGCAATTTCAAACCAAAATTCAAGATTTAACAAGTCATTTGTGTGTTATGGTCATTTTGGTCATTTAATTATGCTATTGAAAGGTGATTTTTTAGTCAAACCTTTATTGTTGAAGGGTTAATTTATTATGAGAACATCACTCTTGAAGGGAAAAATTTTAAACATAACGTTTCTTGAAGGGAAGCATAAGGACCCAAAACGTCAAAAAACAATTGTGTGACAGGTAAAGAGAAATCCAAATTCCAACCCTGTTGCCGACAATGAGGCAAAATGACTTCGAGACAAAAAGAAACCCATGTCTACTTCAAAATATCACTCACACTTGAATCCCCGACAAATACATAGATTGAGTGGTGTTTGACCTTGGATATAGTTCTTGAGGGAGTTGTATCGGGTAGTGCCACTTGCACTTCGCCCATTTAAAAGAACATTATTCTTCAGTGATCCTATGCATTCCGGAGGTGGATGCATAATTTTTCATTAAAATACTACTACTATAAAATTTTCATCGAAATCACCATAAAATTCACCCTTCACCATGATACGTATAAATTCCAAATCTTTCAATGTGATCTTATCTTGTCATTCACTATATATGTGCATTACAAACAAAAGAATGACAACCCACATAAACTGAAAAATAGATAGATCTCTCGAGCTCTCCCCTTCTCCAACATCCACAGATCAAATTCCCTTAGAACTCTATTGCCTCTATATCCCCAAATAACAACAAGCATTTAGTGGAACTTGAAAAAGAGATCCAAGAAAAGAAAGAAAGAAAGCCACCCATGCACAATCTTTTGCCATAAACGCATCTATTTTGTGCCTCTGATTCATGCTTCTTATTTACTCTCTCTACATCTTCTTGTCGAGTAAGATCATGTTCCTGGTGAGTCCTTAGGACCAAATTCTCAAATCCTGACTCAATAAGTTTACTAACAATAGCAGATCCCACTACTTACAATTTGAATCAATTCACACTATTTTTTTTAATCAAGATGTGACCCATTTATCAATCAACTAAAAAATCATGCCCCCACAACAAACCCATCAATGTGTCCACAATTAAAAGGAGTTGTCTTTAGTGCGACTTTTTGGACTTTCCAGTGTCAGAATCTATCAGAAAAATTGAGGTGAAATCTTGATTTTTGTTATTTTAACTGGTTTTTTTTACTGTATATATGGATTCAACATTCTGAAAAACCCCTAGGGCACTTCGATTGTGCAGGGGTTACCAATCAAGCTTGTGATTTCAATAAATTCCTACGAATTTTAGAGAAATTAAACCAACAAAACCCACTGAAAAACTTCCAAAAAGTCTCACTAAAAACAACTCCCAATTAAAATGGTTAAAAGTCTTGATTTCTTTTTTGAAGACCCAAATGCATCTTTCACACTTACTTCCATTACATAATGCGCGGACTAGATCAACTAACATTCAAATCAACGAACTTAAACTTATTTTTGAAATGACCATGACATTAATGCACTATTTATAAGGGGTGATTTCCATGCATTGCGCCAATGGTCATTATGCATGTGTGTATCTTCAAACTGCCCAAATCAACTTATTTGATCAAGTCCAAACCAACATTAAATAATAAATACTTTACAAAGCCAAATCGAACCAAAGTAATTTGTTGATTGAGCCGAGAGGCTCATTCTACAACCCTGTATGAGGAGATGTGTACGTTTGTCCGTCCATCCATTTCCCTTTAAAATAAAAATTATGTTCTAAATCGAAAATAAAAATGTATGTTATAATCAAAAAATGAATATATTGTAAAACAAATATATTGTATGATGTTTAGATCTTATACTTTTCAAAAATATTTGAATAAACTATTTGAAAATCTATTTAACTAATTTATGTCCATATGAACTTTATAATATAGAGAGAGAGAGAGAAAATTTGTTAAAATAAAATATTTTAATGTTGTATAAAAAAATATTCAATGTGGGTTATCATAAAATATTCTTAACACGAATTAATATTGACATATACTTAAAAATATATTAATAATAAAAAACCATTTAATTTGTGTGATAAAATGTTTGGATGTACATGTTATGTAATATATATATATATATAATATATATATATATATATATATATATATCAATTTCTTCACGTGCAAACTTCTTTAGAGTGCAAAATACAATATGTTATTTTTCATTGTTTAATTTGTATTCTTGAATTATATATATATAATTCAAGAATACAAACTAAACAATGAAAAATAACATATTGTATTTTGCACTCTAAAGAAATTTGTACGTGAAGAAATTTGATCTCTCTCCCCTCATATTAAATATGTACTTAATATAAATCTATGCTAATAGTATTCCATTAGCAAGAGTTTGATCAATAGTTATTCAATGCACATGACGTCCAGAAGACTTCAAACACCATGCATTACAACCTTTTATAACATATTTTGTTCCATGCAAATTATTTCATAACCCTCTTGTTCAAACACTATGCATTGCAACCTTTTATAATATATTTTGTTCCATGCAAATTATTTCATGACCCTATCGAAAAATACGTTATACTTAGTCTCATGAGGCCAAATCAAGGTACAGCTCGTAGGATTACCATTATAATAAACTTGCATGCCAAGTCAGATAGCATATGCGTTGGGAATCAGATTGTTGGCAATCACTTCTGCAATGAACTTGGGTAGAAAACACTTCTGCAATGAACTTGGGTATTTCTATTAGCATTTATTTTTCCTTTTTAAAACTCACGATTTGATAAAATGCAAAAAGTATAACTTCGACCTCCTCCTGCGAATTCTTTGCAGCCAACAATTACATAGAAAAACTTCAATTTATTACTTATTTCTGATATTTGGCTGTCATTTAAGAATCAACTTCCTTCTTTTACTAACTTTCTCATTTTTATTGCAGGTCCACAAGAGATTCAACTTTGATTTTTGCACAAAAAACCTGGAACTTTGTGCTCAGACTCACCAGGCTAATATTCAATCACAGGAATGAATTTAAGAGAGAGGACTTAAACCATTTGTTGATAATACGTTCTTTGCTTGGAGGAGCTCCTCCTGAATTTATGAGATTTTGCTTCCTCTATTGGATGCTCCTACACTTTGTTGAAATATGACCAAATTTCTAATAGTTAAAACATCTCATGTTTCTCATACTTTTGTTTAACACATCCTTTGGCTTTTGTTCTTGATGGTGAATTCCTTCAAAACTGCGGTGAATTTCTGTTTTAGATTTTTCAATTTTTTTTCTTATTTTTCTTTTTTTGGCTTGATCTACTTTCTTCAAATTTTCTGCAATTTTTGATCTGTTCTTTTAACTGGTTTTCAATCTATTTTCTAATCTTCCTTGTCTTGTCTAACTAGGTTTTTAGATCAGAATTTTCTTCTTTGAGAACAAACTCTCTTTCCTCGAGAATTTGGAGCAATTTCTTCAAATCTTTATTTTTAGCCATCATCTTTTCAATTAACCTTGCTTGAGATTCGTTTTTGACCTCAAGGGTCAGTGATATTTTAAGTTCATTATCCTCATATTCCTGGAAGAACACCTTCCTCAAATCTTGAGGAATCAACTTCAAAACTCTGATTATCAACTTCTTCAATAACCCCAAAATCATCATCACTAAAAATTTGGCAACCATAAATAAAATGTTCATGATTGAAAATGTTGTTTGCCATACCTTTCACCAGTGGAAGAGGTTCTCCAGATTTTGTAGCGGTCTTTACTTGTTTGCAGCACTTCTTCTTCTGAGATTGTTTCCTCTTGTTTTTTTCCATGGTCCCATGATCTTCCCTCAAATGATCAAACTTCACTGAGAGAACCCCGCTCTGATACCAATTGTTAAAATTGAACTCACTATTGAAAGGGGGGATAATTCAGTAGTGATAGGATATATTTATATTTTAGAAAAATTTCATCAAAAGGAACAAATCAGTAACCCATAAATTAGTATATGAAACCAGCATAAAATCAACCCATAGAAACACCATGAATAACATCAAAACATTCACGTAAAATAACACAAAAAAAATTTGGTGGAAAACCCCCTCCAGCGAAAAAACCCACCTGTCTCTACTACTGCTCAAAATTCTATTATGTTGAACAAATTATTACATAGAGGAGCTACTACCCAGTAGCTTGAAGACTCGACTACTAAGATAATCAATTGGAAAGTCTCTTCTCTAACAACTCTACAAATAACCATTCGTTGGAAGCCACCACAACCAAAGAGCCTCGCCCAACACCACTGGACTCAGGAGAAATTTGCTTCCCATTCTGATCTGTCTGCTAGAAGGCACCCACCTTATATACACATTGTCTATAATGAAGCCTAACGCCTTCAATACCTCCATGCAAGCCACGTTTCATGCATTTTCAAATTGGGCTCTCAAACCTGCTCAACACAAGCAACCCAACAACTACATTGATCTTATTCCAAAAATGATAAATTGATATATGTACTCCATTCAACATAGCTACAAATATACAATAGAAGACTAGATAGAACACTATAGAACGCCCTCACTCTCAAACCAACAATCAATCAACACCCTCACTCAAAATATTCACAAGAATATAAATCAAAATATCATCAACAATCTTCAACCAATACCTTGGGTAAATACCCCTGTACCATGGTAATATCCCGGTCAATACCATGGTTATGACAATCTCACAAACACTTGTACCATGGTAATCACTATTCCACACACATAGAATCTGCACAACTTTCAAAGCACCCTGCAACTAACATGTTAACCAAGCAACATAATCACAAGCATCATAATCATAACACCTGTCGTAAACACAAGCCAAAGATACCAGCAACCACTCAAACCAACTGCAAACATATGCACAGGTGACATCAACGCCAACCATCAAACATTATAACACAACACCTACATCATCAATGCACATGCAACACAACGTCAATGCCAACACCTCACTTAAGTACCCTAGCCTTGCCATCTTAATTTAACCTCTCTCCCTTGTTCCCTTATGCACTTTAACCCTTTGTTGATCTTCCCTCTTCCCCTCTCTGTCTTATTCTTTCCTCTCTGAATTTTCTCACTACATCCCCCTTCTCCTTTTTCTACCATTCTATCACTAACTTATTATCATATCATCTAAAATAAAATAAAATAATTAACCCTAATCTCATTTTGGTAATAAATTATTATATTAATATTAATAATAATTAATACCAATAATTATTATTATTATTATTAACTTTATTAATAATTATTATTATGAACTTAGGATATTACAATAAAAATTATTAACTTAGAGATTAACAATAATAATTATTAACATTATTATTACTATTAGTTAGCTTCATTATTAGTATTAATTAAGTAATTAATACTAATAATGATAGTAATTAATTCTAAAATAATGAATAATTAAAATTAACTTTATTATTAATTATTAACAATAAAAAAATAAAATAATTAATTTATTGTTAATGTTCATCCTTATTTTAACTATCAAAACTTATAATAATTTAATAAAATTATAAAATTATAAATATTTATTTTTGTTTTGCTAGTAGGTTCATTCCCATTTGATTTTCTTCCATACCATATTTATTACATTCCTTCTCGCTCTTCTTTGTAGGAATTTGTTCTCTGTAGGAATTTGTCTTGATGATGAGCCTTGTTGTAGACTCAAAATGTTGACACAAAAATGGCTACTGTGTAATTTCCTAGCGCTAAAAATTCTCAAAACACCTAGATCCCTAGGTTGGTGTTAGAGCTTAAAATATTGATGGTACCTAGAGAGACTATAACTTGATTACACCTTAGTCCCATCCCATTAGAGTACCCTAGTCATGTATCTAACTTGTAGCACTATGTGTGTTGTGAACTCTTCATTGAGCATGTCATTTTGAGATATTCCATGTACCTTTGTATATATGTAATTATGAATACCTCCTTAGTTAATAGGAAGTGTTGAAGAATGTAACTAGTGTTGGTCTTCATAATTGTATTTGAGTCATATTGTAATGTATTTGTCAAAAGAAAGAAAAATTATATATTATAAAAGAAATTGACTTATTAAAGCATGGGTTTCATGCTTGGGTCAATGGTCAATAGGTCAACCCTCACAATGAAGGCTTCCAGGATTTTTGTTGAGTCAAAGTCAAAGTCGTTTTTGTAAAAGACCCTTCTTGGGCTCCTTAAGGTCAAGAAAAAATATTTGATGTGTCTATCCTCCACCAATTTGGCTTCCTATGTCAACCTCAAAAGTCAGAGTCCAACCAGTATAAATATAGCAACCATACTCAACCTGTTTGAGTCATTCAATTCATGAAGTTTATCTTAAATTTGAAGTGTGAAAAAGGCTGCAGTTTGAATTGTGAAAAGGAGGTTTTAAAGGGAAGCAAAGAAGGACAATGTCTAAATAAAAGAGTGAATTTTCTTAGCAAAATTTTTAGTTACTTTGCCACCTATGTGAATTGCAGGATCAAGAAAACAGTGTTGCAGTAAAGGTTGAAGATTCTAACTTAAGTAAATTATTGTTGTCATAAGGGGGTTGACTTGGTGGATGGAGAAGGTTTTTTGTCTTATTCAAGTGGTATTGGTTGTCTCATCTTGATTTGAATCTATAATGGAAGAGTTTGACTAGGTTTTCCCCTTCTTAGGGTTTTTGCCCTGGTTGTGCGCCTATCTTTGGTGTCTTTGTGATCTTCTTGCTTGGAATTTGTCTTGACAATGTAAAGGAACATAATAGTAATAATAAAGAACTAAAATAATCACAAGAACTTGTCAAGGTATAAGGGAAATCTTGTTAAGAATACTCAATTGTATGTTGCCCTGGATTTCTCAACAATATGAACCCCAAAAACCCTTATTTTCTTCACTTGTTTAAAAAGATATGAATTTTCCTTAAGCGAATTATTAAAATGCCTCCTCCTCATGCTTATATACATAGTGCTCTTCGAGGTCCAAACTGTCAATGTGGGGAAAACTTGTCACTAGTTGGGGCTAAATTGTCAAAGGTAACATAATTAATAAGCTTCAAACATTCATATCTCCTCAACCGTGAGGAGTCAGAGGGAGTACCACATATTGTTGGAAGCACCTCAAAATATACTTTCCAACCATCTGTTTTATGCTTCCATTTGAGCTAGGTAAATGGAGTAAAAATGCATTCAAATAAAGGGCATCAAATTCTCTTTTTCTTGGACAACCTTTCATGTCAATGACGACTTCTTTCAACATATTTAGAAATATTGTTTTGGATTTTTTATTTCCCATTTGAATAACATATTTTTGAATGTATTTTTACTCAATTTACCTAGAACAAATAGAAGCATAACATATATGGTTGGAAATATTACTTTGAGGCCTTTCTAATGGTATATGGCACTCCCTCTAACTTGTCATGGTTGACGAGAAATGATTTTTCAAATATTCACTATACATTCTACCAGTTGCACAAGCTAGTCCAGCGAGTGGACAAGTCAACTTAGTCTAGACCTTGAATGCACTATAAATAGGTGCAAGAAGGAGAATTTTTGTTCACTCGCTTAAGCAAGTTCATATATATTCAAACAAGCAAAGAAAAGGAGTTTTAAGGTTCATACCTCATGAACTAGAAGTGATGAGGAGCGTATTTGGAGAGACTTTCTGGGGAAGGATTTTTGCACATTTTTGAAGGGCTTTTGTCTTATTTGGGAAAGGTGTTTTGGCTTATTTGAAAAAGGTTTTTTGGCTTATTTGAAAAAGGTTTTTTGGCTTATTTTGGAAGGATTTTTGGCACACTTTTCAAAGGTTTCCATTCCTGGTTAGAAGATTGCTTGCAAACCTATTCTTAAGGGTCGAATTGTGTCCCTCTTTGAAGGTTGAATTTTAGATGTGTGTAGAGGGTTGAATTCTAGTGTGGAAGGCTTACCTTCAAGCCTGTCTTGAGAGATGTGACCAATCCCTATTTAGGATAAATTTCAGTACCAAAGTTCTGGTACAAACAAGGAAGAACTCAAGTTTATTTTGAGAGCCAAAATCAGGTGTGTTTGAAGGCAAGTTTTAAGTCTATTTTGAATACCTAACATTATTCTTTGTTGAGGAGTTCGAACCTTGTGGAGGAGGAAAATTTCTAGAAGTTGAGTTCTAATTGCTTGAGGACTAATTTTAGGTGCATTGAAGTCCAATTTTTAGCCATTTAGGGCATATTGAGGCTAATTTCTGTTGATAAGAAGGCCAAGTTCAAGGATCATTTGTTGAGGGAAACTTTGTTGCTAAGAAGTTCATTCTTAGAAAACTATTAGGGGAATTTTGAAGTCTAAAATGCGTCTCCTAAGGAAAATGTACAATCAAAACTCACTTTATGAGAACAAATCACATTTTAGGGGATGACATCATCCCCAATGGTTGAGGTGGCACTGCTTAAGTTAAAGGTACTTATTTGTTACATTCTCAATGGTGGATAAAATCTCATGATTAACCATGGTAGTGCTTTAAGTACATTTAGAGTCATAAAATGAAGTACTCATAATAAAAGTCATTTCACAATTTTAGAATAAAATATTATTATTGTCATTTCATATTTTTTGAAAGAAACAATGCATATCTCTATACAAACTTCATGTCTTTAACACACTTTTTCAATAAATATTATATTTTATGTATAGATATATATATATCATCTTCATTTTATTTAATATTACAATTTCAAATTAATTATAAGTTAATATCTATACATGTAAAATCAAAATAAATCAAAATGTGACCTTGTAATTTTAGAATAAATCAAATCTATGAATAATATTATTATAACATTAATAACAATACAAGCATATTAAAATTAAAGAAAAAAATATATTAGTTTTGTATGATTTATGGTTTTTTTAATAAATTGATCTTACAAATTCTGCTTAATTTCAAGTTATTACATCCCAAACAGAAATTAAATCTTTAATTTGTATAAATTATTTGATAAACCCTTACACAATTTTAAGACAATTGTAACCAGTTTATAAATTAATACATAACATAATATATTACATTTATTATATTATATTATTTTACTTTTATATAGTATATTAATTAATTATATGTTAATTAATAGTTTATATTAACTAGATGTTATTATATAATTTAATTGTATAATTTAAATAATATAAATTTTAATTAATAGTATATTATACAATTAATAATTTATGAAATTATATTTATAATATATTTTAAGTTATTTAAGTATAAAGGACAAATGCATTATTTGTTCAATGATAATGATTTTTTCTTGAAAAGTTCATTCTTATTTATAGTCACATCAATACAATTTTTTTATTAATTTTATTTTGGTACAACTTTTCAATTAAATTTAACTATGGTTAGATGGATTGTGGTGCAAAAAGTGAATTGAAAATTCATAAATATTATTTTATTGGTTTAGCTATTATTTTATTATTTCCTTAGAACGCCCATTTTAGACCTCAAAAATCCCCTAATATGAGTGCGTGTGTGAAGGACATAAGAGCAATTCTCATAAGGGCTAATTTTTTTCAATATATGTATATATAATCATTTGATGGCTTTCTCACGCTTTGGTATTTCGTGTAAAATCTCTAACCTATGTATATTTATGTGTTTTGCTTTATATTTATGGATGTGTTTACAAGTTTATGAAGTTGCCATTTGTTAATATTGATTCACCCCCCCATCAGTATTATTGAATATTCCAACAAAGGGATGGCACAATGCAGTTGTGCATTGATTACTAGCAATTAAATAAGCTACAATGAAAAACAAGTACCTACTTCCCAAAATTGATGACATATTCAATCAAGAGGAGTTGTAGTGTTCACTAAAATATATTTGAGATATAGTTATCATCACATTCGATTTTTTTACGAAGACATCCACAAGCCCATGTTTAGGACAATATATGGACACTAGAAGTTTGTGGTGGTGCCAAGTGGGCTCAAAAATTCCCGGACCACATTTATGTTCCTAATGAACAATGTCCACAACCTGTATTTGGACAATTTTGTATTGCCTAGTGTGGATGACACCCTGGTTTACTCAAAATTGGGGAAGAACATGAAAAGAATTTTAAATCAGAGTTGCAATTGCTAACGGAACACAATTTGTAGGCCAAACTCGACAAGTGTGATTTCTTCATATCATAAGTTTAATCTTTGCAAGATGTCATTTCAAGGGAAGGAGTAGTCGTAGATCCTGAAAATATTAAGGCCATAATGGAGTAGCCCACTCCCTGAAACGTCATGGAGGTTAGCTCCTTCATATGATTGGTTGGATATTACGAGTGGTTCTTTCAATATTTTTCAAAAATTTGGCATCCAATCATAACCATACAAAGAAAAGGAGTTAAATTTCAATGGACATCAGAGTGTGTAGCTAGTTATGAATAGCTCAAGAAATTGCTCACACGTACACCTAGTTTGAGGATAACATATCTAGAAAAGGACTTCCTGGTATACACATGTGCCTGTGAGGAAAGACTAGGTGGAATCCTGCTTCAAGGACATGTAGTTTGTTATGAATCAAGAAAACTAAACGAGCATGAGAATAATTATGTCACTCATGACTTGGAGCTAGCAGTAATTGTTTATGCCCAAAAGATATGAAGGCATTACTTGCTTGGAACAATATTTGTATTGATGTTAAATCATGGAGGACTGAGATACTTGTTTGATCAACCCAAATTAAATGCAAGACAAACCAAATTGTTAGCCCTAATTAGTGAGTTTGATTTTGAAATCAAGCATATTAAGGGTAAGTAAAATAGAGTAGGAAATGCACTCAGTAGAAGTCTACGAATAGGGCACTTGGAAGCTATTAGTGGGTTTGACACGAAGGAAAGGGTAAA
Organism: Pinus taeda; assembly: GCA_000404065.3. Classification (NCBI taxonomy): domain Eukaryota; kingdom Viridiplantae; phylum Streptophyta; class Pinopsida; order Pinales; family Pinaceae; genus Pinus; species Pinus taeda. The sequence goes on from APFE031681111.1 coordinate 32,614, forward strand.
AGAGGCATTGATACATGATGATCATTTCTAGCATGTGAAGGAATGATTACAGCAAGAACTAGAGGGAACAATGAGCAAGAATTACAAGCTCATTGATGATGGTGTGTTGTTTACAGATAGATCATATGTGCCTAGTGTAACCGACTTGAAGAAGCTCATAATGAATGAGTTTCATAGGAGACCTTATTCATGTCGTTCTAGTTATCATAAAACGATATCAGCCATAAAGGAATCATATTACTGAACAGGAATGAAGAAAGAGATTGTTGAATACATTGTCATGTGCCTAGAATGCCAACAAGTTAAGGTAGAGTGCAAGCACCTAGCATGATTGTTGCAACCCAATCTCAATCCCTAAGTGGAAATGGGAAGTCATGTATATGGACTTCATTACAGGATTTCCTAAGACATCAAAACATCATGATGCCATTATAGTGATAGTGGCCAAGTTAAGTAAGGTAGCCAACTTTATAGTGTTCAATTCCACCCACAAATCCATTGGCAAAGCTTAGAGTTTCATGAAATAAATATTTAGACTACATGGCATGCCCACGAAGATCATTTCAAATTGGGATGCCAAGTTCACTTCTAATTTTTGGAAGGCATTGTTTCCTAGCTTTGGGACTCATTTATATTTTAGTACAGTATATCACCTTTAGACAAATGGTCAAATGGAAAGGTTAAATCAAGTTTTGAAGGACATATTGAGGATGTATGTCATGCATCAACCAAGGAGTGGGAAGAATTCCTACCATTAGTTGAGTTTGCATACAACGACAAGTATCAAGAGTGATATGACTTAATTAATTAATAAAATAAACATTAATAAAAATTATTAATTATGAAAGTAAAATTCAATAGAAATGACCAATCAAACCTTCGTAACCAATCAATGCCTATTTAGGCACACCGTCACGAAGGAATCTAATCATCAATCATTTTGAAATCAAAAATAAATCAAACTTATATACTTACATGCATATAAGTATTTTTCATACCTATTTCTTTCTACAATAATGGTATCAGAGTAGTCGCCCCTCTACCTGCAACTGCATAGTCATTGTTCTGTTGTGACTTTAAGTCAATTTGTGCCCTTATCCTCACATTGGTCTATCGTTGCAAAGTTTGTGTCATTCATTGTTTGTGTGTTTCCTACCAATGCCATGTTCTGCTCGTTAACTATTATGCTTGTGTTCATCCCATCTGTTGTTACCCTTGTGTTTCCTCTCATCTAATATACTGCAATTTCACAATCATTGTTCCATCACAAATCCAAGTCAATCCATGTCCTTATCCTCTCTTTGGTCTACCTCTACAAAGTCTATGTCATTCACTGTCTAAACCATCGTGGTGTACCGACGCAACCACTCCCCTATTGAAGTGCCTCCTATCTCATAACCTATAGGTCAATGTCGTAGCCTCGTCGACCAGTATGTTGTTTTTTTTACCATCGTCACTACTCACATCCATGTCCACCGATTTTTTTCTTATTTGTTGTCCTAAATGACAAACCACGGCCAATGTCTGTCACCACGTCGGACCTGTCCCCCACCCTCATCTTGTAGATATATAAATATAAATATAATTTTATTATATAGTTAATTTTATTATAGTTAATTATAGTTATAAAGTAATAATCTTATAAAATTAACAATAATATATATAAGTAATTATTAAAAAAAAATGCCAGTAAAAAAACCAGATCCATGATGGGGAATACTAATGAAGCAGATGTAAATAAATACCGAGAAGAACTCGATATTGTACGTCAACATCTCAACAACGTCGAAAAGAAGCAAACAAAGTTAAAAGAAGGACAATGGGAGATAATTGAAACTTAGAATCAATAAGCAGCAGATATCAATAAATTAAACAATATTTAAGAAATGTTACAAGTAATGTAGAACCAAGAAAGCAGATATTTTGATTATCATTGGAGAGCCTTCTTAAAATCAAGAGAGGAAGACAAACATGAAGTTGCTCTTAGGCTTAAAGAACAAGAGGAAAGAAATGACCAGCTAGTAGGAAGGGTGAATTCATTTTTTGTAAATCCGTTAAATGCTCAAGAACCATACGAAGTCCAAAATCTCAAAATAAAGAAGACCCCCAAATCATGAGATTCTGCAAATATACTTCTCAGGTGGTCAGTACCATACAAAATTTCCAAGAAAGGAATATCAACGAATTGAAATGGAGTTATCCAAGTACGATGGTAACATCCATAGGGGAGTCATTGTTTGGGTTAATAAAATGGAAGGCATTTTTTAATCAAACCCACCATTAGGTGAACATGAGAAAATCATGACAACATATCGCAATTTGAAAGGAGAAGCATATGATTAGTTCCAATGGTGGTTCGTAAAATGCAACGCCAATTCCTTTTATTGGAAAATTTCCATGGATGCCTTGCTCAAAAAATTCTATGATGAAGAAGTATTAGAAATACTGGGGGGGTGTGAATCAGTATTTCTTTTCGACTGTTATTTTACCAGTTAAAACATTTATATTCAGAACACAAGATGAACTACAAGAATAAATGCTTTTATTAATATAATATTTGCGATAAAATAGATACAATATATATATATATGGTTCCAATCTGTTGCCAAGCACCAACTTGGACTTTTGTGAGGCTCCAACCTCCAGAGCACCAACTCTGTTTTGTCAAGGCACCAACCTTGGACTTAGAAGCACCAACTTCCAGGACACCAATCCTTCCAGTTCTAAGGCCCAACCCTCTGCTGTCAAGCCACCAACCTTGGATATAGGAGTACCAACTCGAAGGACACCAATCCTTCCACTTCTAAGGCACCAACCCCAAGGACACCAATCCTTCAACTTCTAAGGATCCAACCCAAAGGGCTCCGACCCAATATTGTCAAGGCATGTTTGATATTGACTCTCTGCTCCCAAAACTCTTCTTTACTGAATTCTATCTGTTTACAGCTTCACTATAGTCTCCATGCTACAGCATCAATGGCAACCAGTCTTCATATGAAGAAGACTTTACAACTCTTCATACTGTCCACACAGAGTCTGCAAAAGTTATCTCATGATGATATCAAATAGCCATCATGATCTCTGATAATGTCTCCACATAGCTTTAGTGAGTCTACTATTAGCTATACTAAGCTCTGCACGAGAACCAACTCTCTGTTTCAAGCCTCTGTTCTACCAGTCACAGTAAATGCTTTAGGCATGACTACTTCTCACTATTCTCTTACTTCCCAGAAACAAAATCACATGTGCTTCAATGCCAGTGCTGGCTACTGCTCCCTTCAAACGATGTTAGATAAAACTTTATTTATTATATCACAGAATTGTTCTTCAGAATGCATTATGTACCTAATTAATTCATCACGGGTCTGAGTCTTTCACAGGGTAACACAATCAACAGAGTTGCTCGTCCTTCGACTGCCTCCTGTCTAGCTAGACCTGTTAGCACTCCAGGAAACTCTCCTAGGTTGTAGCTCGGAGATACCTGGTAACATATAAATCTTCAATATCGTTCTCTGAACTATTGAAATGGATTGGGGTTTGGATCAAGTTAGATGATTGTTTCAACTCTGTTTTCACTTAAGACATGCATGAACACCCTGAGCTTGACAAGGCTTTTGACCACTAAGGCTCAATAGTTTATAGATTCAATGAATAGATGGAGAATCCTAACTGTGCCAGCAGATACATACATAAACACATATGAATGGCTAGCTACAGAAAGTGAATGAAGCTTACATATCTAATTTATCAATGCAGAGATAAGATGACAGTTATTTGGCATTTGGCACAGAATAAAACATGAATAACCTATTCAAGTGCAAACTTAGAATAGAGGAGAAGATGGTGATTGAACATGTAACAGCAAAAGAAGCTTGTATTACTGGAATGAAGATGAGACGCTGGGAGGAACAGAGTATCCACATTCTCCAAAATTTGAACCTGTCTTACTTCAAACTTTCAGCCATTTATAGGCTTTTTACAATACTCTCGAACTCTTTGAGGCTCAAGATGTCTTAATCTATCCCCTTTGTCTTCTAACTACTTGATGTCATAACTATACAAACATGAGCTCAGAGAGCTCTATTTCTAACAAACATGGTAATCAAATTCTGGTAATTTCGATGCGTTGTCAGGAGGTTCACTTGTGCCAGCGATGTTCCATGATCATTTCTGTTGGTTCGGCTGCATTGTGTTGTTGTTTTTTCCCTTTTTGGCCATGCATTCTGTTATTTCAGTTCACTGTCTGACTATCAAAAACACTGACAAAGCCAACAAATTTCCTCCCCGAGTGACTGGTGGGAAGTGGGGTACGAGGGTGGTTGGATGGTGTGGATCGATGGTCAGGATGTTGGTCAGGCGGCAGAGATTGGAGAATGGAGAGCGCAACGGAAAGGAGATCAACTGAGAGCGGACCCGCTGATATTTATGAGCGTCGATGTATAATTTTTTAAGTCTGGCTTATGGCCAAAGTGGAGCAAGAGGAGGCATAGACCAGCGGAGCTAAAACAGGGGACATTTTTGTTAAAATAGCAGCACTGCACCTCAGGGCTAACATTGGCTCCTTCTGGGAATGAAAGCCTCCCTGTGAGGTTTCAAGAACTGCAGATTACTGCCTTTCTAGTAACAACCAAAACAAACTTATCTCCTAGTGTTCTATTGGGCATGGAGTTTATTTGCATAGAAAACAAAAACTGAAAAAACCTATTACAATATTAAGGCCTTAAAGCCTCATATGAAGTAAAGTTTCAAAAACCACCCATTGACTGGGCCATCAAAAACACCTTCCCCCTCTAAATTGTGCAGAATGAAAGTATTGTTCATCTGAACTTGAGCAATGAAAAATGGTCCCGTCCATAAGGCATCAAATTTACCATGGTTTCCCTTCTTTTCCTTCAATGCATCCCATTTGACAACCCAGTCACCAACATGAAAATTGTGCATTCTTGCCTTTCTATCAAAGGTTTCTTTGATCTTCTTCTGATGAATTCTTGACTTCTCAACCAGTTGTTCTCTGATCTGCTATAACTCAACCAAGTTACTCATTCTCCTTGCCATGTCGTTCTCTTCATCCTGTTCTTCTTGCAAGAATTTGGCCACAGGGAGAACCAGCTAGATAGGAAAAACAGCATCAGCGTCATAAACCAGCGTAAATGGAGAATTTCTTATGGAATTCTTGTTGGTAACTCTATCAGCCCATAGTGGAAACTTCAACTTGGAATCCCAGTTCTTTTTTTGTCCTCCAGCAGTTTTTTTATTATCCTTACAAGACTCTTGTTAGATGATTCTGCCAAGCTATTGCCTTGAGGATAATATGAGGTAGAGTGCACCAATTGAATGCCCATGGATTCACACATGTCCATCAATTCTTCTGCCCTGAATGCTGCTACATTATCAGTGACTAGTTTGGTTGGGCAACCAAATCTAGTGAAAATATTCTCATTCAAGAACTTTATGATAACCTGATGATTAGCATTTTTAGTGGGAATAGCCTCAATCCATTTGGTGAAATAATCAGTGGCTCCTAAGATCCATTTGTAATGGCCATTGGAATGTGGATTGATCTCACCTATGAAGTCCAAGCCCCACTACTGGAAGGGACCATTGGCATGTACTGGCTTCAAGGGAAGAGATTTTAGTTGTTGTCTTCCTGCAAACCTCTTACATTTGTCACAAGACTTCACAAAAGAAAACACATCAGAGAACAAAGTAGGCCAATAATACCCTGCTCTTAGGATCTTGTGGGATGTGGTTTTCCAATAATGATGCCCTCCACAGATGCTAGAATGGAACTGGTGCATGACTTCCACAGATTTTCCTTTGTCTAGACATCTCAAGAGGATTCCTGATGGTCTTTCAAATAAAGCAGGTTTTTATTAATGCAGAATTTGGCTGATCTGAGCTTAATGGCCCGGGCTTGACTTGAGCTATGCCCTGGAGGGACTTCTAGCTTTTGAAAAAATGAACTACACCAAAATACCATTCACAGGTGGCTAGATTTTCAATGAAAGATTGATTCTGCTCTTGCTCTTTTGCTGCTTCCTCTGTCCGCTCACC
>APFE031681111.1:47002-61700 GCA_000404065.3 Pinus taeda
TTGTAAAAGAATTAAAGCCATAATCCTGAAGAGCCAAGTCTAGTTGACTAGAGCTCACAAGAGACATAGCCCACAAGATTAGGGTGAACTCCTTATTAAATTTGTTGTTATGTGTGTGGTTTATTTGTTGCCTTATATGTCTGATATATATGTCTGATATCTGCTGAAACAAATCAAGTTAAAGCACATAAACAAAAGAAAATACATACACCTCTTAAACATGTATGTTTACTAAATTGAATACCTTGCTAAGCATTCACAAGTAGTTTCAAATTCAGATCACCAAGCAGCTATTCGGGGTTAAGCCATGGCTTTGGAGATAATGTCAAATAACATGAAGAATTGATATCTAAATTACCTACTTGCAAATGAAAGTAAAATCAAGTCACTTCACTTATAATCTGATAGCTCGCCAAGTAGTTTTTCGAGGTTAAGCCATGCCTCTGGAGATAACGTCAAATAACATGAAGAAACTGATATCTAATTGCATAAACGAAAGGAAAATCAAATCACTTCACTCATAATCCGATAGCTTTCCAAGTAGCTTTTCAGGGTTAAGCCATGGCTCTGGCGATAATGTCAAATGTCATGAAGAATTTGATATCTAAAGTAGCTAACAACAACAAATAAATAAGACTGAAATCAAAGCATAACTAAAATTGAAAAGCTAAAAAAAACAAAGTCAGCATAGATGCCAATCTCATGTCACTATTTGATGCAAAAATTATATGAAAACGCTCGAACATAACCTATCCTGAAACACACGGATTAGTGTTAGCAAAAATATACAATGCTGGAAAATCATGTACAGGAATGAAACATTAACACCATAAATGAATTATGAAATATATACAGGTGAACAAGCTATGAAATATTTACAATGGAAATAATAAAACGATGTATGAAGACTTTACAGAAATAAAGAAACAAAACCTCAGCCAACAGGGGCCCTCTACACGGCCTTGGTTAATACGCTGCCAATCCGAAATTACGCTCAAACAATCCTAAGAAATAGAGTCTTTATATTGCAAAATAGAGGAAGTATCCTCTCGTTACAACAGTAGTACTAATGCTACGGAAATAGAATATAAACTAAATGCAAGGCTATATCAAGACTAGCTACATGCGTTTGCAAACGCGTTATTTATAGAGGAAATTACATAACTATTTTTCTGCGAGAAACCTTCAGCAGAGGGCACGTAAAAAGACAGAACCCGTGAGCTTAGCGTCTTGGTTGCCATGATCATTCATTCTACAAAAGGTGGATGTTGGATTTGCATCGTGTAGATGCTCTACAGTTGTTAAAAGGGATCCACGGATCTAGGAACAATCTCGGACCTTTCACGTGCTGAAAACAGAGACCTGTTTACTGTAGGACTCCTTGTTTGACCGTCATTTGACCAAGGCTTTCCTTTACAAATTTGACTGAACAAATAGGACCTGGTCCATGTCCAGATCATTCCTGAACTGCCCACATGCCTCGTTTTACTTGCCGACACCTGTAACCTATAGAATGATAAAAACAGTTGCGGAATCACGAGTCAACTGCGGAAAGTGGCTGCATTCTGCAGCTGATGAGAAAAATCTAATTCAAATAGCAAACACAAAAAATATAGTTAGAAAACCACTTAAATTCACTCATAGAATCAATATGTAATGATCTTTGATAGCTTATGAGGCACTGGGGAGGGGAAAAAGGTCTAGGAAAGTATGTAGAAGAGAGGTAGTTTTAGGGCTCAACAATAAGCTTAGCCAAACCCTGGCCTTTGACAAGCAAGTGGGCTTCACCTACATGTTTAACTCTATGAATTTTTCAATCCATTTAGCTCTCTTTCCATCAATATCTGGTTGAGTTAGGACATCTTTTACTGAGGCAGAAGGTACATATGCAATCACTTTGGAATGCAGAATATAAATTATGAATGCCTTCAAAGATTTTATGAGAGAATAAGCTTGTCTTTCAATAAGGTCATACCTTAGTTCAGCCTCCCTCAAAGTTTTGTTGAAAAAAGCCAGAGGGTGCTCTACACCTTCATCATTTTTTTGCAATAGAACTGTTGCAAGTGTATCATAAGAGGCAAAAGAGAAGACATAAAACTCCCTGGTATAATCTGAACTGATTAGAGTGGAAGCTTCCATGATAGCTTGTTTGATGGCTTCAAAATAGCTTCTTGCACCATCTGTCCATTTTATTTCTGATCCTTTCTTCAACATGGAAGTGATGTGCTTCACTAGCTCTGCAAAGTTTGGAATAAATCTCCTGACAAAGTTAATCTTACACAGGAAAGATTGAATGTCCCTTTTTGACCTTGGGATGGACAATGTCTGAATTGCTTGAACTCTTGCTGAATCAATCCTCACACCTTCAGTAGAAACAATATGTCCTAGGAGTTTGCCTTATTCTAGAGAAAACTATGACTTATTTGGGTTCACAGAAATTCCAAACCGTCTGCATTTTAGAAACACCTTCTTCAAATGCTACAAATGGTCCTTGTGACTGCTAGAGAACACTGTTATGTCATCAAGGTAAATAAGGACAAAACTTTTCCTTTTCTCCCACAAAGGCTATGTCCATGACCTTCTGAAAAGTAGACCCAGCATTCATCAGTCCAAAAGGCATCTTGGAGTACATGAAAGTGCCCCAAGGAGCAGTGAAGGCGGTCTTTTCCTGATCTTCTGGATGTACAGCAACCTGATTGTAACCTGAAAGTCCATCTAAGAAATACATGACTCTAGCCCCTGAAACTTTTTGGAACAAGTGTTCCATCTTGGGCAGGGGGTAGTTGTCTTTTTTAGAGCATTTGTTTAGATTCTTGAAGTCAACACAAACCCTGATTTCTCCATTCTTCTTTCTTACTACCACAAGGTTAGCTATCCACTTTGAATACCTTAAGGGAACTATGATCTTAGCATCCAACATTTTCTTGATTTCCTTTTCAATCGAAGGCAATAAGGGAGGGTTGATAGGTCTTAATTTATGCTTAAAAGGGATGGTGTTATTCTCCAGTAGAATCTTATGTTGAATGATGTTGGTGTCATAGGTCCTAAGATCACTGTAGTCCCAAGAAAAAATATCAGCAAATTGTTTCATCAGAGTGAAATACTCTGAACTTTGGGCAGAAGACAAGTGAGTGGATAGATTTATGTACTTTGGATGGGCTAGACTCCCTACATTAAGTCTATGAACTGCAGACTCATTTTCTTTCTTGGAAGGCTTATAAGGTACATCATTGTGATCAAACAGCTTCTCTAGGGGCACCAATCCTTTGGGTATATGGTTACTAGGCAGTTGAACAATGCTATCCTTACGAATCTCGTCCTTTAGCTTGGATTGGTTGCATTTTTCAATGGTTTCATTTTCTTGGTCAATGTGCATTTCAAAAAATTCATTAATGACTTGTAAAAACCTATTAATTTCATCATCATCTTCAAAAACTTTCTAGTATTTGACATTGTTAGGCAGAGATGGTCTATATTTCACCTGAACTTCATAAGTCAATTTAGGAGGCAAAGGAGGAATAAATGTGCTAGCAGACACAACAAGGGAATCAGCAAGTCGGTTCTTCATTCTAGGGATGTAAGAAATGTTGAAACTATTAAAAGAACCCTTGAGCTTCCATACCTCATCTATGTATGCTTTCAACCTTGGATGATTTGCTTGGAAAGTTTTTTTCACCTACTGAATGATAAGGTCTCCATCTCCAAACACCTTTAGACCTGTGACGCCCATTTCTTTAGCAGTGTTTAAGCCCAATATCAAGGCTTCATACTCTGTTATGTTATTTGTGACCTGAAAAGTTAACTTGAAAGATAAATGAATGCATTCTTGTGTGGGGGACACAAGGACTACACCTGCCCTTGCAGCTTCCTTAGAGCAAGCTCCATCAAAGAACATGTCCCAAATTTGTGACCCTTCTTCCTCTGTGATCTGGCAAACCGGTTTCCTAAGATGCATGGAGGCCAACTGGGATTCTTCAATCTAAAGAATACAGGCTCCAAAATCAGTGTCAACAGCATAGATGGGATGATTAGTGGGATTCCTTTCATCACTGATGATATAAGCCAACTGAGCTTCTCTGTATAATCTCATACTCTCACCTCCAAAAACTGGGACAGTAGCATAGGACAGATCATTCTGTAATGTTCCACCTAATCTCTTGATCCAACCTCTAGAAAGCAACATGCCAAACTTAGGGGGTATATCTGCTACCAAAATATCCATCATCATGCTCTTGATGGGCAGCTGAGACAAGGTGATAGCTAGGTCTTTGATTAAACCCAAACATTTCACTTTTCTAGAGTCAAAAGAAAACAGGTCATGATAAGACTTGGTAATGTCAAGACCCAACTCATCCATGATAGCCTTGGGCATTAGATTATGGTTGGCTCCTATGTCCAGAAGGTAGTTGTGAAGGATTTTGTCATGAATATTCAAAGATACATAGAATGATGGGGAGTTGTCATCATAATTTTCAATCATTGGGTTGAGAACAACAGTTGGTTTGTCCTCTTGCAGCTTTACGTAGTTAGTGGAGGCCTCGAGGATAGATCTCTTGAAGGACTCATTCTTCACTAGTTCAATCAAAGGTATAGGTATGCTTAGATTCTGAATTTTTGATTCAAAACTGAAAGGAGAAGGAGACTTGTCAAGTCATTTTACCTCGTGAGCTGGAGCTTTGAGGATGATGGGATCAACTGCCATTTGTTTCTGCTTATTAGCTTGTTGTACTGCAGGGACAGCAACTCTCTGAACATGATTTTCCTTGGCCTTATTCATCTTCGACCTCATATCATATCTGTGTTGATCATCAGTTTTAAGAACAGCTCCACCATCCCACTCTTGGCTGATCTGGCCATTGAATAATGACTTTTCATAGGTAGCTGAGGTCAAAAAGGAGGCAGTTCCTTTGTCTTCCAGACAATGGATCTCATCATCTTCTTCAAACTGCTCTTTTTTCATGACTACATTCTAGAAAGGGGTCTTCACCCTTTGGTATTCATTGGCCTCTTTTCTTCGTTGCAGAATCTACAACTGCTCATTAACTCTTCTATATGGATTTAGATTTCTAGGAGAAAAGGTATTAGGAGCTCTTCCTTTCCCGAGGTACTGCTCAACCTTTAATTTTGAGATTTCAAAGGTTAATGACTCTATCATCTTGGTCATTTTATCTATCTTGGGATCTGGAGATGATGAAGATTCACCCCTCTGTCTCCTTCTATCAACATTCCCCTTGAGCTTCTCTACAGCCATGATGTTTGATTCTACTTCCAAGGTTTCATCCTGCAAATCAGTCAAGGTAGCACATCGTCTCTCCCTCAACAGTAGACATAAGTTTGAATCAAAGGCACTGGTATAGGTGAGTTTAGCAGAGGTTGTGGTGGGTTTTACTTCATTCGGTATATTGTTGTACATACGGTTAAACCTCTTATTAAAATTAGGCAAAAACTCACCATTTTCCCTCTTTAAGTTCCCAAACTCGGTGTGGTAGTAGAGTAGATCCTTTTTATCCCCCCAATGCTTTAGGAATGCATCATCTAAAGCCTCAATATCTGCTATAGACCTTGGGGTCAATTCTTTGAACCATTTTCTAGCCTCTCCATTTATACTTTGGACAAAGATTCTCATCCATACATCATCTTCACTAATGTCCAGGTTATCAACATAGCTATAGAATGATTCAAGATGTTCCTCAATTGTAACACCTTCAGTCCCAGTGAACTTATGCATATACTTCCGATATTCTCTAGTAGGCATGGCATTTAAAGGAGTGGGTAGTATTAGAGGTCCATACCTAGCAGCTATGATTCTTTCCATTTTGGTAGGTGTTGCCATAGTTGTGGTAGCTATAAGAGTACTGGAAGTCTGAATGACAGAGGGTTGAGGAGTGACTGATAGGACTAAAGGAGTATGATGGATAGGAGGAGAGGCTTCCTTTGGGCTTACAATGAAAGGAGAACCTACAGAATAAGGAGCTCTATGAATCTCTGAGATTTTTTCTTCACTGTGAGTATTTGATGTTATACTCTCAACATGTATTTGTTCTATTACAAGATTTTCTTGAAGAGATATAGAATATTGTTTAGAGCTACCTGAACCTAATGCTCCTTTCTGCAACACCTTTCTTTCTTTGATGATTTTTTCAGGGTCAGGTACTGGGTCAGCTCATGGCTTCTAAGGATTTCTTCGAGTATGCCTCACAAACTGAGCCAGAACTATGGAGTGGAGTCACCAAGAGGTTCGTCCTCCAGTAGAGTCACCAAATAGATGACTACAACCCAAATAATGTCTAGACTTTGTCTATCATCAAAGCAGGATCTGTGTCATCCCCCAGGGACGCTGAGCTTCAATCTCCTCTCTCCAGCAACGGTGCCAATTATGTTAGCACTCCAGGAAACTCTCCTAGGTTGTAGCTCGAAGATGCCTGGTAACATATAAATATTCAATATCATTCTCTGAACTATTGGAATGGATTGGGGTTTGGATCAAGTCAGATGACTATTTCAACTCTGTTTTCACTCAAGACATGCATGAACACCCTCAGCTTGACAAGGCCTTCGACCACTAATGCTCAATAGTTTATAGGTTCAATGAATAGATGGATAATCCTGACTGTACCAGCAGATACATTCATAAACATATATGAATGGCTAGCTACAGAAAGTAAATGAATCTTACAAATCTAATTTATAAACGCAAAGATAAGATGACAGTTATCTGGCATTCTACACAGAAGAAAACATGAATAACCTATTCAAGTGCAAGCTTAGAATAGAGGAGAAGATAGCAATTGAACATGTAACAACAAAAGAAGCTTGTATTACTGGAATGAAGATGAGATGCTAGGAGGAACAGAGCATCCATAGTCTCGAAAATTTGAACCTGTCTTACTTCGAACTTTCATCCATTATAGACTTTTTACAATACTCTCAAACTCTCTGAGGCTTGAAATGTCTTAATCTATCCCCTCTGTCTTCTAACTACTTGATGTCGTAACTAGACAAACGTGAGCTCAGAGAGCTCTGTTTCTAACAAACACGGTAGTCGAATTCTGGTAATTTCTCCGCGCTGTCAAGTGGTTCACTCGTGCCAGCGATGTTCCATGATCATTTCTGTTGGTTCGGCTACATCGTCCTATTGTTTTTTCCCTTTTCGGCCATGCATTCTGTTATTTTAGTTCACTGTCTAATTGTCAAAAACACTGACAAAGCCAACAAATTTCCTCCCCGGGCGACTGGTAGGAAGTGGGGTACGGGGGTCGTTGGATGGTGTGGATCGACGATCGGGATGTTGGTCAGGTGGCGGAGATCGATCTGATCGGAGATTGGAGAATGGAGAGCGCAACGGAAAGGAGATGAACCGAGAGCGGACCCGCTGATATTTATGAGCGCGGGTGTATAATTTTTTAAGCTTATGGCCAAAGTGGAGCAAGAGGAGACATGGACCGTCAGAGCTAAAATAGGGGACATTTCCGTTAAAATAGCAGCACTGCACCTCAGGGCTAACAGGACCTTCCTCTTCCTTCTGTCCTGCTGGACCTTCGGCCTCTTTCTATCCTGTTGGATCGTCGGCTTCCTTCTTTCTTCTAGTTTGCCAACAACCACTCATAAAAGCAATTCTTTGTTTTCTTATACTAATACACCTGACCTTTGGCTTCCCTTTCGCTCGCTTGAACTTCCACTTCCTCTGTGCTCGCTCGACCTTTTGGCTTCCCTCCTCTAGTCTCTTTAGCTTCCTCTGCACTCGCTCATCCATCTAGCTCGCTTGATTCTTCAGCTTCCTGGTGCATGGCTTCCTCTATTGTGAGGTCCCACATGCCACGTCACTATCTCAATCGCAATCGGCGGTCTGGCAGCGACAACCCTTATGATTTGCGTGACTTCCCCGATACCCGGACGCGATATTACATAAAGGTATATTTTATGGAGCTATCGATCCGCGTAATATATCGCAATCAACGTTTTGACATAGTTACAGTTCTTCACGACTTGCGATATGCAACGGATGCAATATAACAATAAATAGAATTTAATATACCTGTTGGGTTCGTATATATATATCGCAATCACAGTTTATAGTGTACCATCCCTTTATAACTTGTGATACATAACTTCCGACACAGCGGTCACGATATAACATTAGGGCGTGTTGTAATAGTGGTCCTCGTTCCACACCGTCGATTTCTTTTGTATTAGATCCAACGATCAAAACTCAGTCTGATCAACACAATCCATCGAAAGCTTGTAGCGCCGTAGATCTCTTCTCTCCAGATCTAACGATTCCGACTTAACCCGATCAACCCAAAACCATCCGTTGATCCTTCATCGTCGATCAACCCACGCTAGATCCAACGGCCTACATGCATTTCGGGTGAGCCACTTGAAAGGCAAATAACCACCCGAAAATGTGGTTTCTCTCTCCACCGGAGTGCTATGTGTCGCTCGGATAATGGAATCGAGGGAGCTCCTCTAAATACCGCTTATTGCCTAACGTCCACTCGATAACCACTGCCACTATTACAAACCCGCTTTTTGGAATATAACCACGTGCATTAATCAATCACTTAAATAAAGTGCTTAATCGTTTAACCACAAGATTAACACTTAATCACAAGATAATCATGATTTGTGAATAAAAGCGTTAAGCACTGAGATTTATGTTTTTCAGTGGGAATACAAAGAAATACCCAGTTCACTGTTGAACGCGGATACACAGAGTAACGAGAGTCCACACCAGGCATGAGTCTTTCCCTCTCGACTCAATTACAGCAATAAATTAACCTCTGTCTCAAACCCCCTCTAACACTCAACCTTTCGCTTCTCACTCAAAACCTAATCATCTCAGCTCCCTTGAATTTCCGCTCTTCTCTAATCTGATATGGCTCCTATGTTAACTCCTCTGATACTCTACAGTTCTTCTTTGGAATATATTACATGCGATACTCCCAATATGGCTCCTCCTGAATCTCCCGCTTTTACACTAACTTGGCTCTCCTATGGCTTCTGATAACGCTCCAATACCTCTTCTCTGCTTTGATAGCTCTGCTCTGATAGCTCCTATGACTTCCGATATTCTCTCCAATGGCTTGATTGTCTTGGCTTTCCTCTGGTTTCTCCTCATGGCTTCTTGCTCTTGTTTCTTCATTGATCTGTTGTACTTCTCCTTGGCTTCATATCATCATTTAGTATCCTAGAATATTTCCATATTGACATACTCTTGTTGCTTCATGGATCTGCTCTACTTGGCTTTAGATCATTGTTTACTGTCCAGAATATTGCCATATTGACATCAATGACAACCTAGATTAACAAGACAAAGATGATGTCTGCAACAAATTTGAACATCTTAAGCAGAATGGAACTGTAAGCGACTATAACCATGAATGGGAAGTATTAGATACACGCAAAGAGGACTCGTTGAAGAACAATTACTTAGATGTATATATGTGGACTAAAGGACTATATTCGTGCTGCATTAAAATTGTAGAAGACAAACATTATTGAATATGTTAGACATGCGGAAAGGCTTATTGAACCAAAAAATGGATTCAATAAGATATCAACTCACAGGTGTTGAGAAATCAAGCAAGTATTTGAAAGAAAAATTAAGTAAAAATTTCTCAAAGAAATCTAACAAGTATATACCACCCCAATTACGATAAGAAGGTAACCACTACCCAAATTCAGATAAGAAGAAGGAAAATGATGGAACTGTGGAGACAAATATGCAACAGGTCGTAAATGAAACACACAAAAACTCTACACTTGTAAAGCATGACAAGAGGAAGACTCAGCTAGCAGTGACTCAGATGAAGAGACCAACAGGGAAATTGAACCCCCAAACATAGAACCAAAAGAAGAAGTCATGCTTAGGATTTATCTTGCTACAATCATTGGAATAGTGCAACCACAAACCCTAAAATTAAGAGAACATAAAAAAGAGATTGTTATTGTGTTAATAGAAACAAGAAGCACTCATAATTTTATAGATGTAAATGTTGCAAAGAAACTAAATCTATTTGTGTACCCAGCAGCAGATATAAGAGTCATGGTTTCAAACGATAAAAGAATAGATGGATTTGGAAAATGTCACAAGGCTAAATTACAACTAAACGATTATGAATTGGAGTCTAGTTTCTACATAGTACCCCTCAGAGTAGATGTGGTTTTGGATGAAAATCATTGCAAACATTGGGAGAATACTCTGCAAATCATCAGAAGCAATTCATTAAGTTCAAATGGGTTGGTAGAAGATATAAAGTATTTGGACTCCAACCAACTCCTACTCAAATTGTATTTGCACAACCACTGAAAGAACTTATTCAAAAAGGAGCACCAATATATATCACACAATGTCGACAATTAGAATTATTAACTACAAATGTAGTTCAATCCCTAGTTCAAAAGTATAATAAGTATTTCAAGAATTGTTTGCGAAGATTCCACCAGAAAGGAAGATATAACATAATATATAAGTTAAACCAGATGTGGCGCTCATCAATATCAAAGCATATCGCTATCCTCATCATCACAAAACAGAGATAGAGAGGCTAATTCAAGATTTGCTAAAATGTGGAGTTATTACAAAAAGAAGAAGCGCGTCCTCCAGTGGTATTGGTTCAAAAGAAGAATGGCTCTTTTAGACTATGTATGGACTATCAAGAGTTAAACAAGATAACTATAAGAAGAAGAAAAAAATCATCCTATTCAAGATGAGTTGTTAGACGAACTCCACTGCGCAGAGTACTTCTCAAAATTAGATCTAAGGTCATGTTATTATTAGATACGAGTATGGTTAGAAGTTATCAAGAAGACTGTGTTCAAAACTCAAAGGACATAATGAATTCAGGTTGATGCCATTTGGATTAAAAAATTCCCCAACTACATTCCAAGCAACCATGAATGAGATTTTCCATCCATACTTATGAAATTTTCTATTAGTTTTCTTTGATGCCTTATCTACAACAAAACTTGGAAGGATAACCTTAAGCACCTGGAGGAAGTATTTTCCTTACTAGAAAAGACGCAGTTTTATGCAAACTTTTCAAACTGTATTTTGGTAAAAAGGAAGTTGAATACCTCGGTCGCATCATATCTAAAGAAGTCTAGGTAGACCCCACTAAAATCAATATAATCAAACAGTGGCCAAAACCAAGAACTACATTGAAACTAAGAGGGTTTTTGGGATTAACAAGATATTATAGAAGATTTATTGAAAACTATGTGCACTAAATTGCACCCTTGACAAATTTGTTAAAGGAAAATGCTTTTCAATGGGATAGCAAAGCATAAGATCGTTTTGAGACATTAAAAGAAGTAATACTAGAAACCCCAAATTTTCCAAGCCCCTTGTGATAGAATGTGATGCTTCAAGGTTTGGAATTGGAGCAGTATTAATGCAAGACAACCACCCAATATCTTTTCAAAGTTGAAATCTCAACAAAAGGGAAAGTTTGAGTCTACTTCTCATAAAGAAATTCTTTCTATAATATATGCATTGAATAAATGGTGTCAATACCTCTTGGGAAGCAAGTTCTCAATTCGTACAGATCACAAAAATGTTCAATTATTGTTATAGCAAAATACTTTATCAAGAAACAACATAAATGGATGGAGAAAATCTCCATGTTTGACATGGAAATATTGCACAAAAAGGGAAGGATAATGTACTTGTTAACACACATTCACAGCATGCAGCAATGGTAGTAGTTCATGACTGGTTAGATTAGATTCAAAATAAATATGCCAGGATCGAGACTCTTATTTTATAATCGAAAATGTTGATCAAAATCCAAAATTTGAATGGAAAAATGATATACTCTTGTATGAAAGTAAAATATATCTAATCCAATCCTCCAAATTTAAAATAAAGGTCCTAAGGGAACCACAGTTCGTTGGTAGCAAGAAATGTTGGATTCTTCAAAGCATAATATAATACTCGTCAATCATTATATTGGAAAGGGATGAGTAAAGAGATTCAAAAATTTGTCACTGAATATGATGTTTGTCAAAGAAATAAAAATAAAAACGTTCTAACCCCAATATTACTTCACCCCTTACATATCCCAAATCAGATATGGGAGGAAATCTCGATAGATTTCATCGAACAGTTTCCTATGTCTGACGGAAAGAACAAAATATTTGTTGAAGTGGATAGACTAACCAAATACACACATTTCATGGAAGTTAAGAAGGCAGACTAAACAAAAAAAAATACAGAAATATTTTGCAAAAACATCTATGAATTACATGGCCTCCCAAAGGTCATCGTTGGCGATAGAGACGTGAAATTTAAAGAGAAATTTTGGAAGGATTTCGTAACTAGGTTGGAATATTTCTTAACATGAGTTCAACTTATCATCCGCAAACAGATGGACATACAGAAATAGTAAATAAATTTTTGGAAATGTATCTTCATTGTTTTGTAACATATAAGAAAAATAAATGATCTCAATGGTTACATCTAGCCTAATGGTGGTACAATTCCACCTACCATATATCAGCGAAAAATGACCCATTTTCAGGCCCTATATGGATATGAACCTCCAAAATGTAAGGACTTTATAATGAGTGACTATAAGGTTCAAGCATTAAAGAATCAATGATCCAAATGGATCCTAGAATACTCTGTAAGTCTTCAAAATCATTCAAAAGATCAAAATTATCGCATGGGAAAACCTTCATAAAACAGCAAAAAACACTATCGGGAGGCGAAAAACACAGGAAAATGGTGAAAACAGAGCTATCATTGGAGTCAACAATGAATGCACAGTAGCCACCAAATCTAGCCGATCAACGGTCTAGATCTAATTGGCAAATCGCAATCGGAAAAGGCTATCGGAGGATATCAGTGCATATCATATATGTATTGCGATAGCGATCAGCGGGGTCAATGAGGATCATCGATCAAGTGCACAGATCGATGGCCCAGTTGCATCGCAACATCACATTGGCAAACAACAATAGAGCGCTCACCAAACAGCCTAGGGTTATCGCGTTATGCAATTGCGATCAATCGCATCGCGATATCGCAATCGAAGTTACATAGAGGAGCGATTATACACACATATACATGCGATGCGATTAGCCAGACCCGATGGGAATATAAACACTATTGCATAAGATTTGAGATCCGCTGAATGGCATTTTTAATGTATTTTCGTGTATTTCGTTTATTAAACGAAATACAACGGGAAGCACCGATGCGATGAAAAGTGGACCCAAAAGGGTTTTTGAATGAGAATGCATAATATTTCAAATCTTCCCAAAGCCATTTTTTTGTATTTTCAAACTACAAAGGGAAATCACGATATGAGCGGGATTTCAGGTGGGCCAAGGGCAGTAAGTGGTTTGGGTCGGACTCCGCCCGATCCCATGAAATGGTTGCCACGTGTCCAAGCTGAGGAGAGAGAAAACCACCCTCATCGAGTGGTTAACTCCCGTACAAAAGAGCCGCCCGAAATGGATCTCAACCATTGGATCAAAACCTCTCAGATCAACGGTGGAGATGCGATGTTGGTGTGTAGGCGGACCCGATGGAAGTTATAAAGTGGATTCATAATATTTCAAATCTAACGAACAGTGTTTGGAGGACTTTCCCATGTTTTTGTAGTTTTTCTCTGTGTTAACTGTAAACGACCAAATTTGGGATTTCAAAGGCCCGATGACCCATTCCGTTATAGTACAGGTGGCCACCATCCCTGGAAGCGTTTAGCGATGATTGCTAATGCTCAGAAAGGGGTCTGAATAGACAGAACTCGAGAAGCCAGAAACCCGAGAAGGAGAATGAACAGACAGTGTAGATTGGCTTTAAAAGCCACAGACCAACAGAAACAAAGAGAGGCAGTATTGAAAGCAGTGTTGAGACAGAGCAATAGAGACAGAGGGTCAGTAAGGAAAGTCTGTGTACTCAAAGAGACTTGGGGGATCCAAGTAAAGCCTTATTGTTTTGTATCTGTTGTGTGAGGCTCAATTTGTGCTCACTATTGTAAAACTCTACTTCTTAAGACATAATAGAGAGGCCACCACTGAACGTTGGACCAGGAGATGTAGCCCAGGAGTTTTGGGTGAACTCCATATTAAACTTCTTGTGTTTATGTGTGTTGTCTATTATGTTTCTTTCACTGCTTCATTGCCTGTGTATTTCGCAATCTTATCAATCCATTGCACAAAATAACATAGGCATATTCATGCACATGCGTCTGTCATACCTCAATAATTGTCTTAGATCTCATTATCAGATCAATCAACTAGAAGAAAATCAAAATATCATAAAAATATTAAAAGAAAATTTAGCAACATCTAGAAATCGGATGAAACAATAAGAAAATCAGCACCATTCAGAGAGAGAATTCGAAGAAGGCAATTGGGTATTCGTAAGACTTCAACCCTAGAAGCAAATTATCTCTGAAGCAACAAGGAAATAACAAGTTGGCTCCAAAATTTTATGGGCCTTTCCAAACAATCAAAAAAATTAGTGAAGTGGCTTATGGATTGTGTTAGTGTCAGTCTTTCCAGCCTTCCTCCAGTGATCAAATATGCTCTTACAAAGTGGTTTCAGAGTGTTAAGGTCAAATTTTTTCATTTCAAAAAATTTTCAAGCAAAATTTGGTCACTAGGCATTAGTTCTAGGGTTTGTTTTCACTCCTTCTAAAGTTGCCCAAATGTCAGTCTATGTCATCATTCAGCTGAGTCTATCATC
>APFE031681114.1:10094-26494 GCA_000404065.3 Pinus taeda
TAATCCTCTTGCTACTTTTCATCTTAATAAAGCTATTCTTGTTTTCTTCCATATTCTTGTGTACTTGTTTATATATGCATTTATATGGTTAACACACATCTGATCCTGTATTAGTTATGAATTTAGATCTTTGTTTCTTCGATAGTAGTATGTTGCTATGATTCCACAGGTTCTTTTGAAAGATGGGTAGACGAAGAAGAAGCGGCGAAGCTCTATCAAGAAGGAGAGGAAATCAAGCACAAGACAAAGGTTGGTCTTCTTGGTTCTCCTCTTGTCTATTTTCATAAAAGAAAACAATAGTAGACTTTACTTGTTTGTTTCTAAGATAGCCACCTATCTTAGTGGGAATAGAAGTATCCGAGTGGAAACTCTTCCCGGTAACACCAGGGCTATTACAGAACTCTCCCCCTTGGGGGAAACCATCCTCAGTGTTCAATCACACATTTACCTCAGAAAATCGTTGGAAATAAGACATACTGCTCATGGATCTTTATAACATAGCTCGATGCAATATTTGCAATGATCACCTTGTTGAGTGCCAACCCACATGACATCATAATAACATGATAACATAGTAACATGAAAACATAATCATATTGACATGACAACCATACTACTTATTGTAGCTTTATAACATAGTTCATGGCTTTGTTGACATCCATATACATATGTACATATAGCAATATCACCAAAACATATACCAAAAACATATACCAAGACATCATATCAAGACACCATATCAAACTCCTTTGCCTTAATCGGAAAACAAGGAAGGATACATAGCCCACATCTGATCCACCATCTCCCATGTAGCTTCATCTAGCCCAAAGTATTTCAATTGCACCTTACCTTGCTTGATTTCTCGGTTCCAAAGCATGAGCACCTTTTTCCGAAATATAAACTAAGGCTCCGACTAGAATTCTCATTATGGTTCCACCTACAATACAGACCAGTCAACCACATGTTCAACATCCTTAACATACTTCTTAAGAAAATATACATGAAAAACATCATGGAATTTCATTGTCAGAGGCAGTGCAAGTCGATAGGCTACCAGCCCAATCCTCTCAATGATATTGAAGGGTCCACAAAACCGTGGTGCTGACTTGGCACAATATCCAATCCTCGAGGAGCTTTTCTTCAGTTTGATGCTTAAGTACACCTATTCCCCAACCTGGAACTCCTTGAACAACTTTTTCCTATTTTCATAACACTTATTCCTATCATATGCTTCCTTTAGATTATTCTTGATCACTTGCAGTTTCTATCCCATGTAAACCAACATATCTGGTCCAATCTTGCCCTATTAACCATATCACTCCAACTGATTGGAGTGTTATAACTTTTCCCATACAATGCCTCAAAAGGACTCATCCTCAATGACTCCTAATAAATTTTGTTGTATGCAAGCTCTACCAAGGGAAGACACTCTTTCCATTTCCATTGTTGATGCATCACGTACATCTTCAACATGTCCTCCAATATCCTATTTACCATCTCTTTATATCCATTTTTCTGCGGATGATAAGTTGTACTGAAGGCCAACTCTATGACCAAACCTGCAAATAACTCCTTCCAAAACTTGGAAGTGAATTTTTCATCCCTGTCTGAAACAATCTTCTTTGTAACAACATGCAACCTGGCCACATCTTTGATGAATACCTGTGATACATCACTTGCTGAGAATGTAGACTTCATTGAAATGAAATGTGAAACTTTGTCAATGTGTCCACAACAACCATGATTGAATCCTATTGTGTCACTGTCTTTGGGAAACCTGTGATGAAGTCTGTGGAAATGACCTCCAATTTTCACTCTAGAATCATGATCGATTGTAGCATTCCACCTAGATGTTTACACTCTACTTTCACTCGCTGATAGTCGAAACACTTCACCAAAAAATCTTCTACATCCCTCTTCAAATTCAGCCAATAGTAAAATCTCTTCACTGAAGTCAATGTCTTATGATAACTTGGGTGACCTGAATAAGGTTTCATATGAAATTCCCTGAATATCATCTTCTTGAGCTCACTGCTATCTGGAACATATATTCTGTCTCTAAATCTAACTAATCCATTCACTGTAAGAAAATAATCCATACCTTGTGCACCTGCATCTGTTTCTGTACTTGTACCACTACCTGTACACTTACCTTCACCTATACCCATCCGATGAGAGCATATTCCACCCTGTTCTCTTTACCTTTGATGTACCTGATCTCAAAATCAAACTCACTAATCATGGCCAACCATCTAGCCTTCCCGACATTCAAATTCAGCTGGTCAAACAAATACCTCAACCCAATATGATCATTCATTATCATAAACCTCGTGCCAGGAAGATAGTTCCTCCACATATTCAATGCATGTACGAACACTGCTAACTCAATATGATGTATCGGGTAGTTCTGCTCATGGTCGTTTATTTTTCAGGACTCACAGCATACCACTTGTCAATCCTGCATAAGGACCCCATAAAGTCCAATCTTATAAGAATCTGTGCATATTACGAACTCTTTTTCCGGATATGCAATCTATAGCACTGGTGCATGTGTCAACAATTGCTTAAGTTTCTCAAAGCTGGCCTCACACTCTTCTGTCTATTCAAACTTCTTACCTTTCCTTTTCAATGATGTGATAGGATAAGAAATCTGCGAGAAGTTCTTGATGAACCTCCTATAATAGCCTGCCAGACCCATGAAAGATCTCACCTGATCCACATTCTTAGGATCTATCCACTCCATGATGGTCCTTATCTTCTCTAGATCTATTACAATGCCCTCCTTGGAGACAACATGTCCCAAGTAGCGTAATTCACTCTGAAAGAAACTACACTTTCTGAGCTTAGCATAAAATTGATGCTCCCTCAACAATATGAACACTGCTACTAAATGCTTGACATGCTCTTCCTCCTTTTTAGAATATACCAATATATCATCAATGAACACAATAAAAAACTTATCCAAATACAGACGCAACACACTATTCATCAATCACATGAATGTAGTTGGAGCATTAGTTAAGCCAAATGGAACAACAACAAACTCATAATGCCCATACCTGGTCCTGAACGCAATCTTGTAAATGTCCTCTTCTTTGATGCGTACCCGATGGTATCTGGATCTCAAATCAATCTTCGAGAACATTGCTGCTCCCTTTAACTGATCAAAAAAGTCATCAATCCTCGATAAAGGGCACCTATTCTTGATGGTCACTTTGTTCAAGTTCCTATAGTCAATGCATAAACTGAGAGTACCATCTTTCTTCTTCACGAACAATACCAGTGCGGCCCAAGGATACACTTGGCCTAATGTAACCCTTGTCCAACATTTCCTTCAATTGCAACTTTGATTCGACCAACTATGGTGTTCTCATCCTGTAAGTTATTTTTGATGTTGGAGATGCCCCTAACACTAATTCAATAGAAAAGTATATCTCCATGTAAGGTGGAAACTCTGTAATGTCCTCAGGAAATACATCATACAACTTTCTGCAAAA
This sequence comes from Pinus taeda, assembly GCA_000404065.3. NCBI lineage: Eukaryota > Viridiplantae > Streptophyta > Pinopsida > Pinales > Pinaceae > Pinus > Pinus taeda. The sequence goes on from APFE031681114.1 coordinate 13,592, forward strand.
CTTAGAACCTGCTCAACACATTTTCATCCTTAACCTCCTTACCCTTATCACTATAAATATGTACTACAAATAACATACACCCTTTCCTGTGGCTATGCTTTGCTTGCATAGATGTCACCATCCTAACTGATGTGGCTTTCTTCTTACCTCGCAAGGCTCTTGGTTCCCAATTGTCATCAACACATTAAATGGATTTTTCATAACAGTACCTTGGTTCTATGAAGATACAACCAATCCAAAAACTACATGTCAAACAACATACTGTATGATCCCAACAGTAATAGATTTAGATGTAATGTAGTAGGAATACCATTCAAGTCAATGCGCAAGCTCTTAACCAATGATGAACTCACTTCTTTGTACTTGTAGCCAACTGCACTAACCAATACTCTACATGAAATTCCTTACTCAAACCACACTTATCAACCAAGTTAGGACTATCATAGCTCTAATTAGATCCAGGTTCAATCAAAATATAAATAACTTGATCACAAAGCTTACCGCCCATCTCAATGATAGATGTCAGATGCTCTCCCTGCCTGCTGTCCACTGCTACATATATACAAGGAATGCTCTATCCTACATCCCCAACAATCTTCTCCTCCTGCACACTATATATCTGAGGCCTACCACCCTGATTTTATGGAAACTCTCTCTTAAGGTGTTCCTTGCCACATGTCCAACACTCCAACCAACTAGTACCAACACCTTTATGTTGCTGGTACGACTCATGTCACTATCTAGTTGCATTAAATATCTTTTGTGGTGCCACATTCTCTTTCTCATATGCATGTTGAGGTGTTGTCCTCTTAGGCTTCCATGTAACTTTACCTTTGTTTTCCCTTTCCATCCTTGCTGAGATTCATTCTTACGCTTTGACTGTTCATAGCAATTCTTCAATTTCCCAATGAATTCTTCAAGTGACCGAGGCTCATTATACTCAATCCGATCTATAAATGCTAATGGAAAACCACTGACAAATCATTGAACTTTAGCCTTCTCATCAAGAAGATATGGTACATACCTCAATAACTCCAGAAACCTTGTCGTGTACTCTACATCTGTCATTGATCCCATCTTTAGCTCATAGAACTATTTGGCCTTACTATCATAGTACCTCTCTGACAAGTATTTCTTCTTGAAAAGCCTCTTGAACTCTTGCCAACTCAAGTAATCTGTCCCGATGTCTCTGAACCTCTTAACATCTTCCCACTAGATGTCTACTTTACCTTTCAAGATGAAGATAGCTATCCTATCCTTCATGTTATCTGTGTACTCATGCAGCGTAAAGAATTTGTTCATCCCATGTAGCCAAGCCTCTGCCTCTTCCGAATTTTTCACATGTAAATCAAAAGTATGTGGTTTTTCTTTCTTAAACTCATCTGGAAATTATCCCCTGTCATTCCTCCAGTAAGAATGATAGCGATGACGATCATGATGTCTATCAGAACCAGAACTAGAACAGTACCTGTTCTCATCACCCCTTCTATCCGGAGTGTCCAACAACATACCATCTCTCACCATGTCAAATCTATCTGACCTGTGTCTACCAGGAGACCTACTACCATATGCCCCATTAGTTCTATCCTTATGTCCATGGCTGATCTGAAGCGACACTTTTCGCTACAAGTCTGACAAACTCTGAAGAAGTATATCATTAACCTCTACTTGTTTCTCTTGTGCCTATATGATATGGTCATTATCTGCCTCACAAATCCTTATCTCTTTCTTTAACATTCTCAATGTAGCTACCAAATCAGAAGTGTGCCCCACACCACACTGCTCATATGATGCATAGGGAGATTTTATGTAGTCTACTACCTTGATATCCATTTGATCTATTTCCTGCAATGCATAATATGTCAGATAAACCAAATCATAATAAATCAACATACCTTAGCATAATTTGGGAAGAATACCTCGTATTCAAGATCAGTAAACCACCGTGATACATGTACAAAATAATCATGACAACGAATAGAAACGTAACATCTAAGCATAGGACCATGCAACGATCATTCTAGCTAATGTCCAGTCATCAATGCAAGGCCATATCAACAATGCATGCTATGACCTCATGCATGACAACAACCATTACTCCATTGTACACATTTCCACATGCAATAAACATGCATAAGCAATTCCTAATCAACTATACCTACACATAAATGCATGTAGTCGACATAAGCGATCAATTCTTGTAACCAACCTATAAGACTGATACATGTAATCAAACCTACAAGGATGTAGCCTAACATACAAGGTGGAAAGTAGGTGACATATAATCAACATGTAAGTAACATGTAACAATATGTAACCAGTCATATACTCATGACAAATGAATTCCAGAAAATCAACATCAAATTATCCATGGAAACCTTACTACAACCATAATCAATCATCTAGCAAATGCAACGAGCACATGGAATGCAAGTGTAAGAGACACACATGCAACTAACATGCATGCATGACCAATGCACATCGCCCATCCAATTCGAGGGGTGAACCATGCTCTAATACCACTCTGTAACACTCTCCTCACACATCTACCCAAGTAACCAGCAAATAGGGTTAGACATATGACGAGAGGCTACTATGATTGGATTCGACCTCCTATGTGACCTTAAGGAAGTGGAATCGACATAACACATCAACCAACTTCTCCACATCAGCAACAGAACGCTCAACAGACATGTTATCTACTCAGACATCATGTCCTTGGGTCCCACTCATGTTATGGACATCTTAAGCCTCAGACTCTCTCATGCTATAAGCATGACAACGTCCAAAAACCTAAAGTCGCTCTCACAAGCCTACCTGCCAGCATCTAGAGACCCAATTTTCTAGTGTTATGCCAACGTCCCTAGGATTTGAGCCACTTTTTCAGGCCCATAGCCCAGGTCACTGCCAAGAATGGAATGATAACTTAGCAGTAAAAGAATAGGGAAACAATGATGCAAAAACAATAATTTAAGCAAGACCTTAGTCAAACCCCTACTAGCCATGACATGCATTTCGTCAAACATGTCGCAAGCATGTAATCTAAAGATGTAACCAATAGAATTTAACATAGGGATCTTTTACTTATCTAAGAATCGCTAATAACCATTGTTCCCTCATGCCATTTTCTGCATTACCATCTATTAGGCCATAGATACATTATCCATTCATTTACAAGAAAAAACATGCTAAGAGCCATACTTAGCTGCTGTCATAAAACACACATATAACCAACATAATAACAACATAAATACTCATGAAAGTCCAAACATATATACCACATATAATCCATCAAAATGCTCATAGAAATACCAAGAGAAATAACCTTTCATTAATGATGAAAATCCAAACCTGAGATGGGACTTCCATGTTCCACCCGACCATAGAATGGTTGAACCAAATCTATCTTCAACCATTCAACCCCATTCCATATTCCAAGCATGAATCTGGGACTCAAACCAAAAGAACTCAACCAGGGCATACCGAGGCTAAACCACCTCACCCTCATCAATAGAAACCAAGCTACTGTACTCCATCCCGGATCACTAGGACAACACAATGAACACATCATAACAAGATTTATCATGATCTCCACGCGATCATTAGGCCAAACAAGCATGGATGCCACTGGATTTTTCCACCAACACTGTGAGGAATTTTCCTATCTCCTAGTCTCTCAAGCTTTACCGCAATCCAAACCCTGATCACTAGAACCTAAACCGAGAACCACTCTCTAGGCTTTACCGCATATCCCAAACTCAGGATTAATAGGCCCAACGGAGAGTAAACCACCTCTTGAATTTACTGTATATCTTGTCATTCACTGGCAAGGATTCTTAGGCCCACCATGTCAAAGCAACCTTGGCTTTACCACAACCCACAACCTGGCTCAGGGGTCATTAGGCCAGTGGCTTTACTGTGATCCATAATCTAGTTCAGGGACCACTAAGCCATGTGCTCTATCATTTGGAGATCCGCTCCACTCAGCTTCGAATCCATCCAACAATCCATCTCAACCAAAACATGAGAACCCCATCACACCATGGTTATCTGGAAATGGCACGGCTAGGTTGAAAACACTATTACACCTAGAAAATCCCATGCCATAACAACAAAAGAAACACATGCAATACAATGCATGCCAAATATAGAAAGGAAAATACACATGCAAATTGATACCTACAATGAATCCTGCTGCGGCTTGTTGATCCTGCCTTTCCTTGCTTGATCTTTGCTTCCTCTTGCCTTCTTCACCTTTCTTGATCCAATGCCAAAATTCTCCAAGAAACTATATGTCCAAGAGTGAGAGAGAGAGATAATAATGAGAGAGATCCAAACCTAAATTGACAAAAGGTTACCAATTGATCCTCAGAAGCCTTTTTATGAATGCGGCCTCTATTTTCTTCATTTTCCTCCTCACATGCAACCTGTGACCTTTCACCTCCTTTTTCTCCTAATTTTCATTATTTTCATAAATAAATGTGCCAAAAATGCCATTTTTCCTTTCCAAATCCCTAGCCATTTCCATTTCCAATTTCCTTAGCCATAAAAAACCAAATGAACACCCCCTAGGATGCCTTTTCCCAACATTTAGCTTGGAATAAGTGTGGCATCAACCGTGGTTATTGTTTTTAACTTTTATTACATGGAATTTTCACCAGGGATGTTACAATATGGCAATATTGTTCCTTCCCGGATATAAATATGACTTATATTTTTATGGACATTTGGTATTATAAAGGCATGATAGTGTAACAAGGTCTATTTACGACTTAATAATCTCAATAATAAAGTGGTGGTGAATTTACATGATTAAAAATCTTGTTACATTTTTTTTCAAAATGTATAGATATTTTTAACTCATATATTAATTTTATAATTTAATACAATAATTAAATTATTTAAAATAAAATTTAAAACAAATTGTAATATATTAATTTTTAATGATTTTTTTGAATGTTGACAATATGAAATGTATCACAATGTATGTGTTTTGATTTCTATCAACATTTACAATTGTCACACACCCAATTCCCTCAATGACTTATAGAACTTACAAGGTAACCAATTTTTTCTTTTTGTTTTTACTAGCTTGAGAGTATGCTCTGATATCACTTTGTCACACACCTAACCCCCTAACCCTTCATTAGGGTTGTTGAGCATCACATTTTTCTCCCTTAATGCCCAATTAAGGATATGAGGATACCACTCTATCACATACCTTGCTAAAATATACTACTCAATCATGCAAATTTTGTATTTTTGTATTTGAGGCATTTCATCAAACACTTTGTATGCAATCAATTATGAAACCTTTTAGGCATTTCTTCAAACAATTTGCATGCAACTTTGGGAGCATTTAGGAGACCTAACTTCCTTAGGGAATTATAACAGTCCAAGGTCTCAAACATGTACTACATGTTCCTTGAGATACCTTCTCTGTCTCCTCCAAGTTTTGGGGTCTAGAAAATTTCAAAAGGAAAGTAAGAATTTCAAGCTGACTTGCTTGAATCATGTTTTTAGGAGCATTCAAGAAGCCCAACTTCCTCAGATCATATCTCCTAAAATATAGCAAACCAAGATCTAAAAATTGAACCATACATTCAAGGAAATTTCCTGGCAATATGGTTCAAGTTTCAACCTATGAAACCTTGAATCTATATATATATATATACTATATATATATATATATATTATAAATGTATCGGTATTATATAATGTTTCATCTCTTGGTTGTCTGCTCTAATATCTATATATATATTACTCTACGATATATATATATATATATATTATATTAGTGAATGTTAAGATGTCTCATTTTAAACTACCATTCAAGACTCGGCTTTTCGGATCCTGTAAACCAAAATATAGTGAACCAAGATCTGAAAATTGCACCCATATGTTCAACAATATTTCCCTTCATTATGGTTCAAGTTTTAGCCTATAGAATCTCCCACAAAAAGGTTTATGGTGGAAATTCCAAGATGACTGGTTTACCCCATAAATCACATTTTGGCTTCCACCTTTAAACTCCAAGAATGACTCCAAAACTCTTCCTTGGCTTATTCAAATCAAAGGACAAATTTGGGATTTATAGCCTATAGAGGAAATTAAAGAAACACTACACCTAATTAATAAGGAAGACATGCAATAACAAAAATTATTATGCACTTCACATTCATCCTAATTCATTTAAATTCCACAACCAAGTAAATTCAAACTTGTTGCACTTATATGATTTCAAAATTTACGGTTATAACTAGCACCAAGATTAATAAATTAAATAATATAACAAAAACAAATAAGCATGCATGTGACTAAACCATCTATGCCCAAATATAATTAATACATAAATAAATATTTTTCTATTGCAACTAGAAAACATTAGAAATAGAAGTAGCGTGAGCCATGTTCCACCCCACCATAGGCTCAATTGTGCTACAATTTTTATCAAAATTGGCCACTCTCATGTTAGATATTAATTCCTTGATGAAAACTTAACTCAGGGGTGTTTGACACACTCCTATTCAAACAATATTTTAACCCCATAAGCAAAGTCCATTCTCCTTCACACACAAAAAAGAAAACTTTGTGATAAACCGTTTTCATCTTTGACCAAGATCACAGTCACAAAAAGGCCATGCCAGTTTACACAAAATAAGGGAGTGCTATTATCTTATAGACCCTCATCCTCCATTATTCAAAACGCGTTGTGCCAAAAACAACTAGGACCATTCCCTATCCTCATAACCATCTAGTCCAAGTAAAACGTGATTCAACACATTTTTTCCTATCACATAAGTTGTCACTCACAGATCTTAACCAATCATAAGGTTTAAACCTCTCTGGGATCTATCACTAATCCTTTCTCGAATTTTCCAAGTGAAAGAGAGAGAGATGTATGAGAGAGTAATATAAGAGAAGAAAATAATAAACTCAAGAACCGAGAAGAAAACCCCCTTGATTTCTCTTCCATCTTATTTTTATAATTACACCTTCAGCATTCATCTTCCTGACCTTTCGTCTTCTTGGGAAGACTAATCATCAAATCAAAGGTAAATATTCACCCAAGGTATATTTTTCCTCTTAAGCCAATCTTCTCGCCTCCCCAAGACATCATAATCTATTAGTTGTCCCCATTCTTCATCTCTAGCATTGTGATTATTAAAAATAAATATTACATTATCTAATAGAGTTTGACATCATAGCATTAATGTTGACGCCCCAACATTATAGGTTCTTAATTAAATTACAAAATTTGGGGTAATGAAAGGGGTGTTACAACAAGCCATTTAATTATATGTTTGCACTAGCTTTATTTTTATATGTTATATATTCTTTTCCTTCACTTTTTAAGGAGATTAAATTCATCATAAGATTCTAGCTCAACTATATGTGAAGTTTTCTTCACATTTAAATCCATTTTACTACTAACTCATTTGCAAAACTTTAACAAGTATTGAGTGAAGTGGGTTATTGAACACCATAAGAAACTGGATAGTTTTGATGAATACTTATGGGATATGATCGTAAATTAATGCCTTATTTTATCGATATCATCCAAAAAAATTGATATCTCATATGCTGGACTACAAAAGCCCCTTAATACTTAGAGTTTGTTTTATTTTTAGTAATCCTTCATAATTGTCACTATCCACTTAGATCAATTTTAAATCTATCGAACCTCAAGAGAAATGTTAAGGAATTAATGTATTTTATTCGCAATTTTATTTGTATGCTCTAAAAACCGTAAAAATATTTTCTAAATCTACATAGTTTAGTAAGGTTGGTATTGTCACAAATATTTTGAAATTGAGATTTGATGTGGGCATATGAAAGACATTTTAAGAGAGTTTTTTCATCCTTCACCTTCTTAGTATCACAAAGATGACAAATTCTTGCATCACTAGATATCCTAGAAATTGTACAACTCGTTTCACTAAGGAGTTTGTTAGAGTTGCCTCTTATTGTTAATTTTCCATTCATTTATGCTAGTAAAATAACTAGCCCAATTCTTTCTTCAATTAGAAATCAGTTTTAAATAAATTTAATCTTCCAATGACAATGCACAATTGTAAATAGAACAATAATTCAAATGCAATAGAAGACAACCAAGAACATGACACAAGAGAGACACAAGATTTGGTCAAAGACCAGGGAAAAACCCCACAAGGGGGAAAAACCTTTCAAATTCTTCTTCTATTAGATTGTCATCAAATGTTAAACAAAAATATGCAATGATCCAATTCAATAGTAATGAGTCAAAGGTAAATAGCTTTGACTTTCCAACAATTCACTAACCAATATCTAAGAGATGAGCCCAAAAGTCAACTCTGGTCATCAAGTCAAATCTACAATTTCTATCAAAGTCAACAATAGCCAAAAATTCCTTAACCATTCCTTAATTCAATGGCTAAACAACCTCCAAAAGAGTTTGATCAATAGTGTTGTCACTCGCTGCATTATGAGTTTTCAGTTGTCTAAAGTACCAAAGAGAGCAGTGAAGTTGAATCCATTTCAAAAGCCACAGAAGCTCTCAAAGCTTAATCACACCCTCTCCATTGGATAGTTCTCGGAACAAAATTTCCAACGATAGGTGGAAGTCCAAAAATGAACTCTTGGATTAGAAATTAAAGCAGATTGAAGTTGCCCCTTTGAAAGCTAGAAAACAAAGAGAAAAGACCAAGGGAGGCTCATTGCAATCACAATCAGAGTCTTGGCAAAGCAACAACAGAGGAGAGGTGATCAAGCGTACGATCAGTGATCGCTGGTATCGGTGATCACAAAAAGAAAGGGTCCAAGGCATGGCATATCGACGATCGGCGAGATTTCAAAGCGCAGTACAAAGGGTCAGTGAAATCAACGATCATCGATATTGCGAATCATAATCGACGATTGGAGGTCCTTAGCCCATAGTGTATCACAAATTAGAGGTTCCACACATCGATGGTCTAGTGCAATATCGGCAATCGGCGATTGCAAGTACCAGAAGGAACGACTAAATGTGGTGTTATGAAACCTCCGAAGGCTGACAATACTAAAATGGTTGAGATTTGTACCTTCAGTGTTAAAGCGCCGAGAGCGTCGAAAAGAATTTTACAAAGGAAATCAATTGCAAAACCAAGGCAGGCAAGCACTTTTCTCTCTCCTCAGGGGACCACGTGGCAGAGCACGATTAGATCTGATAATGACACAGGGCAGCTGACATCACCATGACGTGGTATTACAGTGATGACGTGGTGGTACGGAGGACACATGGCATGGGGATTCAACGTTTTAAGGGGTCGAAAGGGGCCAAAATACGGTGGCAAGTGTCACCACTCACAAAGTGACAAGTGGCAATGATGACATCATCAATCCTGCAGATGAGAGATCACACAGGCCAAAGTCATCCTCTCCCAAAGTCCCTCCCAGCTTGAAATTACGATATGAGGGAACTCTCCCAGATGCGATATTTTATGTAATAGACTTAAAGGGTTGTCAGGTCTGTCCCTTTTCAAAGGCCGCATATTTCTTAAACACCCCCCATATCTAGACGACCCAGATTGATTCCGCCCAAATCGATGGCTCCCAGGTATTTTCGTTCCCCCCCATCATGTTTCCCTTTATCGACTGGGGGGGTCCGAAAAAGCAGTTTCCCCACTGGGCCCCACCGCTACATGTCCTACTCATATCATTTTGCACCCCCCCCTCATTTACCACTTACTGCTCATGTCCCCCTCTGAGAACCACTCATCCTCACACTCTATCACGCCAAAAGCCCTAGTGCTCGAGGACTAAGCACCTAGTCATAACGCCCCAGTTATATGAGAATAAATGTAGACATGGGATAAACCAAAGGGGTCCAAGGAGAATCAGAAAATGTTGTTTTGCAACACCTTTAAGAGTAAAATTATCGCTGGATTAAAGCCCATAGTATGGTACAAGGTTTTGAAGGTGGATAGGTCGACAGCTAAAGCATTGAATGAAGTATGGTGCAACAGTAAATCAGTATGGGTGGCTTAGGAGGATTAATGGCTCAGAATGGAGATCCACTCAGAAACAAAATGAAGCATTGTCTAGACTAACTCTGTTTATGTTCAGTGACACGCAAACACAGTTGACCGCTATTAGCTACAGAGAGTGGAGAAGTCGGGCAGTTAAGGCGAAAGTGACAGAGACTAGCCGAGCAGCTAGAAGGACACATCGTAGCAATGACATGGCCTGATCATGGGGCCTTCATAGGAACATCAGAGGGATATTTTGTTAGGAAGCCAACTCACAAAAAGATAGAAAAGATATATCAACACCTTAGAATTCAACCTCTTCGAGGGGGCAACCTCCTTTACATTACAGAAATGAACAATTCTTGGATGATACAAATGACTAAACCTCCCTTCTATATATAGGAGTATAAGGTGTCACAATGTAATCAAGCCTACATAACAGTAATAACATAAGGGAAAAAAATAACAATAGTGGGTTTCTATGGGGCATACTAATAACAATATGGGGATAATAGGGGCACAATAATAACAACAAGGGATACAATGACAATAGTAATGGGGGAATCACTAGTATTATAGCGGCCTAACATGCCCCTCTCCTTCTGAAAAACATTGTCCTCAACGCTTGAGTAGTTATGGATGCTTCTGTATAAAATTCTCATCCTTCCATGTGGAATATTCAATGGATAAGTTCTTCCACTTGATGAGATACTCAGAACTTGATCGATTTCGTAGCTGTCGAGTTCTTGTTTCTGTGACTGCTTCCGGTTCCAATATGATTTTTCCTTCCTCGTCAAGTTATGGAAATATTGTTTGAACTGGGAGCTTGTCACCTATAACCTTCTTTAAACATGAAACATGGAAAATTGGGTGAACTCGGGAAGCTGCAGGAAGCTCCAATTTGTATGCCATAGTACCATACTTTTGCAACACCTTGTACGGACCATAATACTTTGGTCATAATTTATTATCCTTCTTAGCTTGTTTGAGGGACATTTGTTTATAAGGCTATAGTCTTAGGAATACCCAGTCACCTACATCAAAACTTCTTTCGCTACGATGTTGATCTGCCTGTTGTTTCATTCTATTCTGCACTAACGTGAGGTTATCCTTTAAGAGTTGCAGAACTTGTTGTTGATGCTCGATGTGATGTTCCACTGCTTGACACTTAGAATTTTCTCTTAAATATGATGTGATGGATGGTGGATGATATCCATAAAGTGCCATAAATGGGGTAATTTTTGCTACAATATGGAAGTAATTGTTATACCACCATTCAGCCAGAGACAACCATTTGACCCATTGTGTCTGTTTATTAGATACAAAGCAATGAAGATATCCTTCCAAACATTTGTTTACTATCTCACTTTTCCCATCAGATTGAGAATGATAAGATGAGCTATTGGCTAACTGAGTACCGAGACAAGAAAATAATTCTATCCAAAAATTTCCAGTGAAAATGGGATCTCTGTCGCTTACAATAATCTTTGGGTTTCCATGTAGATTTTGAATTATTTCCTTAAATGCAATAGAAACTGTAATGGCTTTAAATGGATGTGATAATGCACAAAAGTGTGCATACTTGATAAGTCTGTCAACTACCACCATGATGACACTCTTTCCTTCGGACTTGGTTAAACCTATGATAAAATTCATTGAAACCTCCTCCCAACGTTGGCTTGGAATGGATAAAGGTTGTAATAGACCTGGGGTCTTAATTGTTTCAACTTTATTTTGTTGGAAAACCAAACATTCTGCCACAAACTTTTGGATATCCGATTTAAGGCCATCCCAAAAAAATTCCTTCTTAACCCTATGGTAAGTTTTTAAAAATCCTAAGTGACCTCCTAAGGGAGAAGTGTGCAATTCCATAAGAATCTTTTGTTTGAGTTGGGAATTCTTACAGAGGTATAAGCGATCTTTGTACTATAACGAATCATTTTTTCCAGCTAAATGTATCAGATGTACTGGAATTTTGTTGTAACTTTTGAATAAGTGCCCACACTTCTTCATCATTCTTCTTATCCTCCCTTGCTTCGTTTATCCAATCTGGTTGGATAATAGAAATGGTGCACAACAATGCTTCCACATCCTCATCCTTCTTAAGAGTGCATCTGCCACCACATTTTGCTTCCCTTTTTTGTAGATGATTTCAAAGTCATAACCCAACATCTTTGTGACCCACTTTTGTTGCTCTTCAGAGGATAATATTTGTTCTAAAAAGTATTTAAGGCTATCATGATTTTTTTTTACCTTGAAGTGTGTCTTCCCATTAGGTAGGGTCGCCATTTCTTAAGTGCATGGAGTATTGCCAACATTTCCTTCTCATAAATAGCTTTGTGTAAAAACTTTCCCTTGTTTGGACGACTTTCAAAAGCAATGGGTCTTTCATCTTGCATTAAAACAACACCAATTCCATTTCCTGAAGCATCACATTCCACAATAAAGTTTTTGTGAAGTCTGGTGTTGCTAAGACAGGTGCTTGGCACATTGCCTCTTTAAGATGTTCGAAGGCCTTTGTTGCTTCTGGAGTCCATGAAAATGCATCTTTCTTCAATAATGTTGTTAGAGGTGCTACTATTCTCCCATAATTCTTAACAAACTTGCGATAATACCCGGTCAACCCGAGAAATCCTCGCAGATGCTTAATGGATGTGGGGATTTTCCATTCCTTAATGGCTTTAATTTTTCTAGGGTCCACCTTAACTCCTTCATGAGATACAATATGACCCAGATTTTCCACCTCTTGTACTCCAAAGAAACATTTGGATTTTTTTGCATATAATTGTTTCTCCTCCAATAGTTGTAGCACTGTGTCCACATGTTCAACATGATCCTTCCAAGACTTGCTGTAGATTAGTATATCATCAAAAAATACTAACACAAATTTTCTAAGGAAGGGTTTGAAAATGGAATT
>APFE031681124.1:0-12345 GCA_000404065.3 Pinus taeda
ATTCTGGAAGAAGCTTTTTGTGGAATAGCAGCAGCAGTATGAGGACACGATTACCTGGATCAGCCTGAAGATAGCCATCTTGTTATCTCTGTTGTAACAGTACCTTTTTCTGAAGAACAGAAACCCTGTTTTGAGGAAAAGAACAGATTCAAGATAATATGGATTCACTCTTATGTAAATTGAAAATGATGTCTCCTCTTTAAAAGGAGGAGACATCATCATTAGAAGGGATCGGTGATTGTAAACAAGGAGAAGCACATTGTGTGAACTGGAGCTAGTCTCCATCTGTAATGTATCAGTTACTTTGACAGATGAATAAATTCTTCTTTTGAGCATTCCAGGTTAGTTCTTTCCCCGGGGAATCTTGTGAGAGGGAAAGGGCCCGCCTTCCTCACAAGATTCACCCTTGATTCCTGTATTTTACTTAACTCTTTGTGTGTGACTTGCATTTTACTTTAATTCTGCTGTTGGACACTCGATTACACAGTACAGTAATACTCTGTTCCCTTGATACTGCGTGTATTGAATGCATTTAGTCTGAAGTTGAGAAATCTGTTTCTATTGTTGGATGAATGAATGATGTCAGGAAGCAGGTGCTGAAGATTCCTGTATAGAGGAATAGGGTCCTGCGCCATTACTTATCTTCCTTTGTCTATGGTGTGATTAGAAGCAAGAGAACAAGTGCTGAAGGTTCCTGCTCATGGGAATAGGGTCTTGCTCTCTTGAAGTTACTTTTCTTACAGTGTGATTAAGTGTCAGGCATCAGGTGCTGAAGTTCCCCACTAAGGAATAGGGTCCTGTTCCTGCTATGGTTGATTTATTTCTCTCTTTGCAGGTTGACTTTCCTTCGTTGTAATTGCAGTAGAGAAATTGTTTCTGCTATAACTAAATCGACCTCAGCCTTGATTAAGTAGAGTGCAAATCAGTAGATTGGTGAGACTAATAATTGTGTGTTCTCCTCTTACTACAACCTTGTTTCTGCTTTTGAAATTGAGCATATCCAGTTCATGATTATCTTTGAAATAAAAATACTTCCTCGGGTTGATAATTTATGTGGAGCTTGAATTGCGAAGCAATTAAAGCGACCAACATTTTGGCGTCGTTGCCGGGGAAGGTAATTATAGGTTTCAAAAGCATTTTCATACTAAATGTGCAGATTGTATGAGAGGACGCGGAAACCAAAAGAAGACTAACCCCACAGGTGGCAAGGGCTGGGGAGGAAGAAAAACTTTTATCGACGAGATCGTATCAAAGGCTGAATCATCACAGAGATTAAGCTCTCGAAAATCAAAACTTCAGCACTCCCCACAGTCAGATTACAAGACAGAGGAAGTTGTGGGCCCTGAAAATATAGAAGAGCCAGCAGTCAGTGCTGGAGAGTCAAAGGAAAGTATTAGTAGATCAGCAGAGTACATTGAGGAAATAGTAGAAAGTGTTGGACGACCGGTAGAAAACATCGAAGAGCCAATAGAAGATCCTGACGATCGAGCAAGTGCAGTAGGAGAGCCAACAATGGAAGGAAACAATGATGTTCTCTTTGGTGGAGGACGAATAGATCCTGAAGAAGAAAGAAGGGATGAAAATTCCCTCTCTACCTTGGGATTCCCCATCAGTGACCTCCCTGCAGGAACAATGAAAAATATTCCATTGTCTGCTTTACCTAACTTTCATGGTTTATCCTCTGAAGATCCAGATGAATTTCTTTTTGAATTTGATATATTATGCAGAAGTTATGACTATGTTACTAATGCTCAAAAGTTGAAACTGTTTCCAGCCACCTTAAAAGGGAATGCCTTGAGATGGTTTATGAGCCTTGGAAGTCAGGTAATCACAACATGGGAGCAGATGAAACAAAAATTTCTGCTTAAATATCAAGACTACTGCCGGACGAGAGAAAAGAAGGATGAACTATTTAATATGGCACAAAAGCCGGATGAAAGTCTGGAGGACTATATAGAAAGGCTGCAGTACAACACACAGAGATCTGATCATCCAGACATCAGTAAGGAAATTCGCAAAACAATACTACTTAGAGGGTTAAGGGATGATTGTTTAAATATGTTGAACATGCTTGCCAAGGGAGATATATCTAAGGAATCATATGATGATATCTGTGAACTTGCTAAGAGGTGCTCTAGGGGAGCTGCAAGAAACAGAACAAGAGATTCCACCTATTCAAGAGTACAGAAATCAGCCAATGGACGAGCAACAAGAGCTTAAATAGGTAACTTACTTGAAGAATTTAAAACTGAGATGTTAAGCTCTTTTGCTTCACAAATTGACACTTTGCAGGTTAAGAAGAAGAGGTCGAAGCAGAAGCAACTCTGGCGGTCTTTTGCCCAAAGTGCAGAGACAAACATCCACTAAGGGAATGCCCAATGGATAAAATACCGATCTGCACCATTTGTGAGAAAGATCATGAGACACAACAATGTCCATCTCTGCCAGGAATAAAAGCAGCATTACAGCCAACGGAGGAAGAAGCTGAAGCAGTTTATCTGCTGACTCAAAGGAGACAATGGCAACCAAAAGGACAAGGTATGAACTCTAGCATGCCATTTAATCGTTGGAACAATTATTCTGCTTTTGGCCAAACAAATTACCCTCCCTTCAACCAAATGCAGTACCCACCCTTTAATCAAATGAGTTTCCCAACCATGCAGCAAATGCAAAACCCTCTCCTTGTTGATCCTTCAATGTGGACTCCTTGGCCCCTACAGCAGCCATCTTCTTTCAACCCTTGGAATTCAAATTGGAGAAGTCAACAACTCCCGTATCCAAATCAATTGCCTCAATTCCAACAACCACTTCCTCTACCATCAAATACCCCACCAAATAACCAAATGAGACCCCAGCTACCTGTGCAACCAAATCCTAACCCCAATAATAAAGTTGTGCAAGTTATTGATATCCAGAATCAGTCTATATTTCCTACTATGCAATGTAATGATATTCATTTGAGATCTGGAAAAATAGTAGAACCTATTATTAATGACATAACTCCTTCTGATTCGGATAAAAACAAAACTGAGAAACATAAAGAAGCACAGCAACCTTCTAACAAGAATGATGAAATAATAGAACCACCATTCCCCGAGCGTCTGGTTTTAACCAGAACTATTGAAACACCTGCTTTTAACTTTCTAGGGGAATTGCAAAACTTGTATATTAAAATTCCACTTTTACAAGCATTAAAAGATGTACCAATTTATGCCAGAACATTAAGGGATATTTGCGTTAAGAAACCCGGTAGGAAAACCAAGGATCCCCTTACAGTACATGTGATGGGAGACTTGTCTGCATTAATGTCCGGAAAAGCCCCTCCTGTGAAGTATGGTGACCCTGGTCACCCTACTGTCACAGTTCAGATTGGTAAAACAATGATTCCCCGAGTTCTGGTAGACTTAGGTGCTGCAATTAATATAATGACCCTTGAAACTTCACAATTGCTACAGCTGAATAACACAATCAGAGATACACCCACCATCTTAGAGTTGGCTGATCGTTCTACAATTAAACCTGAAGGAGTCGTTGAGGACCTACTTATTTCAGTTGAATCCTGGAAATACCCAGCTGACTTCGTTGTATTGCAGACAAAAACAAAGCTGGGGGGACACCCCTTAATTCTAGGAAGGCCATGGCTGGCCACAGCTGATGCTTTTATCAGTTGCAGGTCTGGCTCAATGACGATCTCTAATGGTTATGAAACAAAACAGCTTACTCTTTATCCCCACGCCACACCAGTAGTTAATAATGAAGATTCTATATGGATGGAGTATGATGATAATGCTGTTCAGCCTATTTTAACCATTGGGCAAGCTTTAACTCTAAAGGACAATACAGAGGATGAAATAATTAATAATTTTATTTGTGAACCTTCTTCCGTCATTGCCGAAACACACAATCAATTAATTGCAATTTTTGAAACTGATGTGCAAGAAAAAATTGAATCTGAAGATTCATCTCAGAGTTTAACCACAACCTCATCTAAAAGTGTGACAGTTGAAATTGAACCCAGCAAAACATTAAACATAAATCCTGATTTAACAGATGCTGAAACACATCAATTAATGAAGTTATTGCATGAATATAAGGAGGCATTTGCATGGGATTACACGGATATGAAAGGCATTTCTCCTGAATTATGTACTCATCGAATTTACATTAAAGAAGGATGCCGACCTGTTTGTCAACCCCAAAGACGAATGAACCCTAATCTACGAGAAATTGTTAAGGAAGAACTTCAAAAATTGCTTAATGCAGGATTTATTTATCCCATATCTGACAGTGAATGGGTTTCCCCATTAGTAATTGTCCCTAAGAAAAATGGGAAATGGAGAGTATGTGTCGACTATAGAGCTTTAAATAAAGCTACTCAGAAGGACCACTTTCCTTTACCTTTCATTGATCAAGTGTTGGATAGTCTAGCGGGGAAGAAATTCTTTTCTTTTTTGGATGGGTTCAGTGGGTATAATCAGATAAGAATTGCACCCCAAGACCAAGATAAGACCACCTTCACCAGCCCCTGGGGAACGTTTGCTTATAGAGTTCTTCCATTCGGGCTATGTAATGCACCAACAACTTTTCAAAGAGCTGTTATAGGAATTTTTTCTGATATGCTAAATGATTCTATGGAAATATTTATGGATGATTTTACCCCTTATGGTGTGTCTTTTGAAGATGCATTACAAAACCTTGAAAAAGTACTTAAAAGATGCATACAAGCTCACCTCGCCCTAAGTACTGAAAAATGCCATATGATGATGAACGAAGGAATAGTGCTTGGACATTTTATTTCATCTCAAGGTATTCAAGTAGATCCATCTAAAATATTGGTCATTCAGAATCTTTCTGTTCCTAAAACTCAAACTAATGTGAGAAGCTTTCTAGGGCATGTTGGATACTACAGAAGATTTATTAAAGATTTCTCTAAAATAGCTTCCCCATTATTTGTCTTGCTTATGAAAAATGTTGAATTTAAGTGGACTAATTCTTGTCAGAAAGCTTTTGAAGAACTCAAGCATCAGTTGTCTACTGCCCCTATTTTGAGGGGGCCTGATTGGAATCTTCCGTTTCACATATCTTCTGATGCTTCAGACATCGCAATCGGAGCTGTTTTGGGACAAGAGGAAAATCATCTTCCTTATGCTATATATTTTATCAGCAAGAATATGACCCCTGCTGAGCTTAACTATACAGTTATCGAGAAAGAATTTCTTGCAGTAGTTTATGCCATTAATAAATTCCGACACTATATTACTGGTTATTCTACTTTTGTGCACACTGATCATTCAGCTATTAAATACTTAATGAACAAGTCTGTCACAAATGCTAGAGTTACCAGATGGCTATTATTGTTGCAAGAATTTGACATCACAATTGTAGATCGGCCTGGTAAAGAAAATGTGGTGGCTGATTTCCTTTCTCGGTTAAAAACTGATAATGATATCCCAGTAGATGATTCTTTTCCTGATGAGCATTCATTTGCAGTTTCTACTCACTCTCCATGGTACGCAGATATTGCTAATTATTTGGTTGTAGGAAAATTACCATCACACCTGTCATATAGAGAAAAGAGAAGAATTGTTCAACAAAGTGCCAGGTATAGCTGGATAAATGGGTGTCTTTTCTACACTGGGCTTGACTAGGAAATCCGAAGGTGCATTAGAGAAGATGAAGTGTATGACATATTGAAAGCTTGTCATGATGGCCCTTGTGGAGGGCATTTCGCTGATAAGAGAACAACACACAAAATTCTGAGGACGGGTTACTATTGGCCCTCATTATTTAAAGATGCAAAGAAATATGTAAGGGCTTGTGACAGCTGCCAGAGAATGGGTCAACCCAATCATAGAGATCAAATGCCATTAAACCCCCAGGTAGTTTCTTAACCATTTGAAAGATGGGCCTTGGATTTCATAGGACCCATTAACCCTCCATCCAATCAAAGAACTTATATACTAGTCTGTACAGACTACATGACTAAATGGGTGGAGGCCAAAGCACTTATTAGAGCCAATGAAGAGGCCGTCCTAGCTTTCTTATTTGAAGAAATCTTCACTAGATTTGGAATTCCTAGAGAGCTAGTTACTGATGGAGGACCTCCATTCAATTCTCATGGTTTCAAATCTACCCTTCACAAGTATCATATTCAACATAGAATGACTACACCATACCACCCCCAGGACAATGGGCAGGTGGAAAGCACAAACAAAGTCTTAGAGGCCATTCTAACTAAGACAGTGAAGGACAACCGGAAGGATTGGTCCCAAAGGCTCCCTGAGGCATTATGGGCTTACAGAACTACTTGGAGAAATACTACAGGTTTTTCTCCCTATGAATTGGTTTACGGTAAAAATGTTGTTTTTCCAGTGGAATTTGAGATTAAAACTCTAAGAACTGCTTTAGCTGTTAATCTTGATTTAACTGATGTGCAGACAGCTAGGCTGCAGCAGCTTTTGGAGTTGGATGAAAAAAGATTAGATGCCATCCATCAAACAAACATGATACAGCAACAAAGGATGAGATGGCATGACAAAATTATCAAACACAAGCAGTTCCAAAAAGGTAATTGGGCCTTACTGTATGATTCTCGGTTTGAAAACTTTCAGGGTAAGCTACGTACACGCTGGCTTGGACCATATGAAGTAAATGCTGTTTTTCCAAATGGAATGGTAAGACTTTTAACAATTGATGATGCTAAAACACCTCTGCTAGTCAATGGCCATAGGTTCTGTTTATATCAATGCCCTGTTTCTAAAGAAGATTTTAACATTGCTTGCATGACTGATATTCATTATCTTGTTCTAGGGGAATCTTCTACCCCTCACAATATTTAATTTTCTGCACTATATTTTAGTAATAGATTAGATTTAATACTAATAATCCCTGCCAAGGATTGGTATATTATAATTGAATTTTGCAGATTTTGGAAAAAGCTCATTAAGGAAGGACAGATTCATCATGAGAAGATCCGAAGCTTCAACACAGAAGTTGCTTCCATCATGTTACCCTATTTTTCTATCAATACCCCTCCATTATTTTCATTAGCCCATTATTCCCACCCCTACCATCCCTGAAATATATCCCTTCAATCAGTGTTTCCCATCCCTTACTACTAAAATTATCCCCTATTAAACATTTTCCCCATTGGTTACGGACCTAAGTCATTTATATCATTCCTCTGATTTTTTCCCGTTGCTGAAACACCTGTTTCAGCAACGTATCGTTGACTTTTCCCGTTGCTGAAACACCTGTTTCAGCAACGTATCGTTCACTTTTCCCGTTGCTGAAACACCTGTTTCAGCAACGTATCGTTCATTTTTCCCATTGCTGAAACCCCTGTTTCAGCAACCTGTCGTTCATTTCTCCCGTATCGTTCATTTTTTTCCCCGTTGCTCAAACACCAGTTTCAGCAACCTGTCATCGTAAAACATTATGTCTCTTCGCGGTTACATAAGTTTTTGTTCTCCATGACTATACTTCAGATCCTTTCGGTGAAAAACTATTCAGCAATGACCAGATCCAATTACACTCCTGTTCTAAACCTGAGAAAAATTAATAGACTCTTCCACGCACATTAAAGTTAATTTTTGAAGCAATCGACACTTCAAATTATTAAAAGGTAAAAATATAAGGTATGAGGTTTTAATGTAATTCAGTTAAAGTATATTAAAGAGAGGATTTCATTCACAATGATTACAGATCTTCACACGCCTAATCATTATTACACCGTACATAGGGGGGGGAATTCCAAAAATAACGATAACTCCGCATTAATCAATCCTCCGTCCTTTGTCATATCCATTACCGTCATTGTTACCTTGCATCCTCTGTTGTAGCAACTAGTGCAAGTTGGGGTCTGTGCTTACTGTGTTCAGAGCCTCCGTCTGTAACTCAAAGCAATAGCCATGGGAGGGTCGGCTGTTAGACATGAGCCCGGCTCTGTAAATCTTCTGCAATTGTTCCCCGAAGTGTATCAGATATTTCAACAAGCGGGATGGACAGTATATTTTGAAAGATTGGGTGAATTTGACCAGGGACAAGTCTTAGAGTTTGCACAAAACCTTCAAGACGATTTTTCAATGGTCCAAGGGGTTCGCATTTCAGTGACAGAGGAGGACGTAGTTCAGGTATCAGGGTTGCTAGCTACAGGGATTCGCTGGTTCAACAGAAAGAAGGTTATTCTAAATGCCCAGCAAGAATTTCTTCGTCCAGAGGAGCGAGTGGAACCCAGAGGCCGCGGGGTTAGTCTGCATTCACTTCCCCAACCATGGCCATCAGTGGCAGAGTTCATCAAGCACTATTTAACATGTGAAGGACGCTACCAGGTAGTGTACAATCATGATTTTGTTTTGATGAACCATTTAAGAAATGCACGACTGATTAATATCCCCTATTATCTGCTTGGTTGTATTAAAAACATGTCCTATTATTGTAGACGCTCCAAATTCCCATTGTTATCCCTCACCCATCACCATTTATGCCAGCTATTAATACAGAGGGGTCTTGCTCAGCAAAACCCCCCTCTGCATGCCCCACTTCCTGATCCCCAGATGTCCGAAATTCCCCAGCAGGGTCAAACGTCCGAACAACCCGGAAGTCCCCACGACCTGCCGGAAATTCCCTATGAAGGACAGCAGGACGATACTCCGCATTCCCCAGTGGACCCAATCGCGACAGCGCCCCAAGTAGCAAAGTCAACTGGCCCCACTATTTCTGTCCCTAGTGATGACTCTCTAACACCGCCGTCCCCACCCATTCGCAAAAGGAAGAAAACCCCAACTGGCTCAGTTTCCAAACCACGGACAAGGGCTAGATCTCAAGTCCTTACTTCGTCCGAAAGCCCTTCCCCCAGAGAAGAACCCTGCCCTTCAAAGAAAAGGAAAAGCCGCGATTTCACCACCTTCCTTCCAAAAAGAAAAAAGAAAACAACTGTCGAGACAGAATCCACCCTCATTTCCCCTGACCCCGCCACTATTTTGTTGAAACCCTTATCTCCATCCCAAATCCCCCAATCTGTCTCATCTGGAGGTACTGCCACACAAGAACCAGTGCCCCGGGATAATACGACATTGTTTATAGCTCCAGAGGTGACTGTCCCACAAGAACCAGTCACTGACCCAGTGGCTGAAACACAAGAACCAGCCACTGGGGAACAAAAATACACCAAGCATGACGATAGTGGGAGATCAGTAGTAGCTGAAACACAAGAACCAGCTACGCCTATGCATCAACAGACTACCCCAGCAGAGTCAGCCAGTGTACAGGGTATACATACTATGACATTTCTGTTCGAGGAAAATGAATTCCTCAAAGCTGAATTAGAAGCATACAAGAATGAACTAACCATGGCTCGAGAGGCTTTTGAGAAAGAACTGAACCTCTATACGTTAGCACAGGCAGCCTCAATGCAGAATAAGGAGCCATGCAAGGAATACATGTGCCATGAGTGTGGCAACATTTACCATGCTGCAGGCTACAAAGTAGTTAAAATTCAATTATCTGAGGCATCTACATCAACTGGAACAAAAGAAGAAAACCCTACTGCTCCACAAGAACCAGTGGGGTTCTCTATAAAGCAATAAAAACATACTGAACCTCAGATATCGTGCCCTTCACAGGCTGATGCGGCCATCCAGACAGAATCACCACTACAATTAGTCAATGTAGCCATTCAGACAGAATCACCACTGCAATTAGTCAATGTAGCCATTCAGACAGAAGCACCACCACAATTAGTTGATGTGGCCATTCAAACAATGTCCCAACCCACTACTGTTGATGCCAAGATACAGACTTTGCCATGGAATCAGTTGGAACAGATGAATAAATGGAAGAGGCAATATGCTGAAGAACAAGATACAATGTTACGCCAACACAAGTTACAATGGCAAAATCATGTATATGCCAATTGGGACAGGTGGGATCAAATGATGCAACAGCTTAAGGACTACAAAAAGGAAGCCAGGGAGTCTAAGGAAAAGATAACCCTGATGTTTTCATTAGTCCAGAAATTGATGGCTACACGCAAACCCTCTGTAAACTATTCTCTCTTTCTTGCTGAACGATTCATTTATTTTCAATTAAAAGCAATAAAAAACGGCAGACCATATGAGTTAATGACTTCAGAAAACTTTGTTGAGACTTTTAATGAGGCCCCTGAGAGTGATCAGCATTTGCTGTGCGAACTCTACCTCCATAACGAGGCTATTCCCGAGAATAGAGAAGTCAATCTTATTCCAATTGCAGGAGATATACAAATAAGGGCATTTGTCTCATTTTTGTCTAACCAGCTCACTTGGCAATCTGCGTTCACTGCAAGCAGTCACAATGAGGACAATAAACTCCTATGGATCAGACCAGAGCCCTTAAGGCCAGCCCTGTTCATAGCCCAATATTATGAGTTTTTACAGAAGCCAGGAATGCACAGGTACATGCAGCAATTACAGGCTTCAACACTTTCTAAGTGTCAACAGCACATTAGAGTAAAAGGTAATGCTGCAATGAACGCCAATGTTATGTTTTGGCAGCAGTCATGCAAAGAAAGACAGGACTATCACCCTTTTAATCCTCACAACCTTCAAGCTGCATTATCCAGGGTTTCCAATTACATTGGTTGCATTCAACGTTGCGGAATAAACTGGATTGGGTATCGTTTCCATTTTCCAATTTTATGGCTGCCTTCAGATAAATATCAGTGTCATTTCCAGTTGACCAACAGAGATGAAGCCTTGGCATGGCAGAACTTGCAGAACAATGGAGGATTTAGAGCTCCTACAGATGCCACCTTCTCCAGCTACTGCTTGAGTAACTTGCATGCTTAGTCTCAGTACTCAGACTCCGATTCAGACTAGGGGTTGCCTGAGGACATGCAACATTTTTAGCTGGGGGGATGTTAGGACTCCACTATGCATCATTTTTGCTATATATTTTGACACCACTTCACCCTTATAACTATCATTAGAAAGAATCCCATCATCATCTTCAGTCACTTTATCCCAAGGTATACAAAGACCTCTTCTTTATTATATGTCTAATCTGTTTTACATTTAATTCCATAATACTCTTATGTTTTATCATTAATTGAAGTGTATCATTGCTAACACAAGTCCAAAGATCGCAGATAAGTACATGCGGCCGTTGCTGAAACAGCTGACTCAGTTGCTGAAACAGTTGACTCAGTTGCTGAAACAGTTAATGCAGTTGCTGAAACAACCGTCAAGCACGCAAATCCCGTCAAGCGTAATTCGCGATTCTAGAAGAAGCTTTTTGTGGAATAGCAGCAACAGTATGAGGACACGATTACCTGGATCAGCCTGAAGATAGCCATCTTGTTATCTCTGTTGTAACAATACCTTTTTCTGAAGAACAGAAACCCTGTTTTGAGGAAAAGAATAGATTCGAGATAATATGGATTCACTCTTATGTAAATTGAAAATGATGTCTCCTCTTTAAAAGGAGGAGACATCATCATTAGAAGGGATCGGTGATTGTAAACAAGGAGAAGCACATTGTGTGAACTGGAGCTAGTCTCCATCTGTAATGTATCAGTTACTTTGACAGATGAATAAATTCTTCTTTTGAGCATTCCAAGTTAGTTCTTTCCCCGGGGAATCTTGTGAGAGGGAAAGGGCCTGCCTTCCTCACAAGATTCACCCTTGATTCCTGAATTTTTCTTAACTCTTTGTGTGTGACTTGCATTTTACTTTAATACTGTTGTTGGACACTCGATTACACAGTACAGTAATACTCTGTTCCCTTGATACTGCGTGTATTGAATGCATTTAATCTGAATTTGAGAAATCTGTTTCTATTGTTGGATGAATGAATGATGTCGGGAAGCAGGTGCTGAAGATTCCTGTATAGAGGAATAGGGTCCTGCCCCATTACTTATCTTCCTTTGTCTATGGTGTGATTAGAAGTAAGAGAACAAGTGCTGAAGGTTCCTGCTCATGGGAATAGGGTCTTGCTCTCTTGAAGTTACTTTTCTTACAGTGTGATTAAGTGTCAGGCATCAGGTGCTGAAGTTCCCCACTAAGGAATAGGGTCCTGTTCCTGCTATGGTTGATTTATTTCTCTCTTTGCAGGTTGACTTTCCTTCGTTGTAATTGCAGTAGAGAAATTGTTTCTGCTATAACTAAATCGACCTCAGCCTTGATTAAGTAGAGTGCAAATCAGTAGATTGGTGAGACTAATAATTGTGTGTTCTCCTCTTACTACAACCTTGTTTCTGCTTTTGAAATTGAGCATATCCAGTGCGTGATTATCTTTGAAATAAAAAGACTTCCTCGGGTTGATAATTTATGTGGAGCTTGAATTGCGAAGCAATTAAAGCGACCAACA
>APFE031681125.1:0-10211 GCA_000404065.3 Pinus taeda
ATATATGTATGTATGTATGTATATGTATATGTACATGTACATGTACATGTACATATACATAATTTTTTTCTTAAATAAAGTAGACAAAAATTGTTGACCAGAATTTTGGGGTCATCGAAAAATTAAGTTGGCAAAAATTTCTCTAGTTTCGGCCACTATCACTACAAAGTGCCAAATTGTTGCCTCATTGGTGAACACCAATTTTAGCATCTCCACCAGATTTAACTGGGATCCAAATTTAGTTGGCGCTCTGCTAACTTTAAGCAATGGGCCAAGTTGACCAAAAATTTGACTAGCCATAACTTTCACATACAATGTCCGATTGAGGTGTCGTTTATGTCATTGAAAAGATTACGAAGGGATATTCGACTTGAACCTAATTTCATGATAATCAAAGGAATATGATTTTTGAGCCTTTTCAATGCCACTTCTGATTTCTAAGCCTCTTTGGAGCCACCTAGATCATTCCTCCCCGCTGAGGAGATTTTGATCCTCCAAAAGCATGAACATAATTTGAAACCTGCAAGCACCCTGTCAAGCCACACTTCCTTCTCCTTCACCTTTGTAATTCAGATCCATAAGTGACGAACCAACACCTGCATTCTATGCAAACTTGTAGTACATTCTTTGCGAATTACATACAAGACCAAACATGACTCAACCAACCCCATAATTGGCAAGAGTTTATAACACACTCTTTGGTCAAGTTCACATCATAACAAAAACTAATACCCCAACTCTAAACAAAAAGGCCAAAAGCCTCATCATGTTGCATTCATCAGCAATGAAAAACACTTCATCACTTTTATAATCATTTCGCAACATATGATTTACAAAAATATGGCCATGACAAGCTAATATCTCTAAAAGAACCATCTCTCACTCAACAAAGTGAATGGATCTTCTTTCTGTAGTTGTTTCACTCGTTGAACAACTTTATTGATTGGTTCCTACACCTACGCTTTGTCCTTCTTGAGAAGCTGCTTTGGATGGAGCTCCCAAAATGTGGCTCTCTGATGCCCACCTTTTTGTAATGACTGCAAAAATTCTTCTTCCTCTAGACCTGATGAACCTTATTCCTTCCTTGATGTGGAGAAGGAATTTCACATCTCGTCCTATTTCTTTCTTCCATTCTCGACAACCACATGGTTATAGAAGCCACAAAAACTACATGGCTTTTTATGCCACAATTCTATTCATCCTTAACACTGTTCTTGTAATAAAAATGAACGTTAGCATAGTGAGACCTTTTATACCTCTCTTGGTTGGCTCTGGTGAAATCCTCGTGATGAGAGCTTACCGTAGCTCTTCCTCTACAATGTGCACTATCATGTGAGGATTGTGATGTGTTCCCATCATCCTCTTTCCTCAATGGTTTTGAAACTGACTTGGAAGCTTCTACTACCTTCAAACACTCTCCTTTAGTTTTATCCCAATCCTGCAAATCGAGGTATTTTTACAACCTCCAATGGTTGAGTTATTCCTTAGCCATTAACACCAAGTCCTCCTCCTTTATATCCCATCTTGGTAAGGAGTCTCATGTCAGTTCCTAAAATGTGTACCTCAAGGCTTCCAACAAAAATAAAATCACATGAAAATGAAATTGAATAACCATCAACACTGTTTACCTCAGCTGTTGATTCTGAAGTTGGTGATGATGGCTTTACTAAGCCTTCATTGTGCTTCAACTTTTCCAAGGCTTCTTCCATGGCTTGTAATTGAAGCTGCAATCTCTGCTTCTTGTAGAAGTCTCTTCAATTCAACATTATTCTCTTGAAGGCTCTCATTGATCTATTCATTTAAACGATAAAGAATATGAAGAAGAAGTATATTCACTCAAATATGGAGATGAAACATCATCCTCTTCTCTCTCTTTCTCCTGTTCCTCTTTTTGTTTTTTCTCATCATAATTTGCATACATTAAGTCTACCATGCGTGCCATGTTGAGGAGGTCCTTGTAGAGATATTTGTGATCCTCCATTTTCCCTCTTGTTACATGTTCAATCTCTAGTTTATCATTCACACTCGCAATTCACATCAACAAGAAGACTGCTCTGATACGAAACTTGATCTAGATTCTCTCAGCTACCAGAATCAACCAAGATCTTTTACTTTTGTGATGTTAGCAGAATTACATGTGAAAGAGTATGAAAAAACCACATGTGCATACTTTAAAGAAGAGGAAAAATAAATACAACCATCAAATCAAAGAACACACACAAGTTGATAATAAAGTTCACCCAGTGTGGGTTACGTCTCTGAGCCCGGTGTCAAGAGTGGGGAGGTCGTTTCATTAATTACTACAAGATGACGATGATTACAATATGTAACCTCTGTCAATACAAGGATAACTCCCTTAATTAGAGTGACATGTCTCTTCACGAGACATTCTCTCATTGGAACTCTCACTCATGAAGGCTTGCCTTCATCATGACAAAATATCAAAACTCTCACATAAAGTGGCATACAAGGATCCTCTCACAAAGTGGCATACATGGATCTCAACATCAAATCATCGTCTCAGCAAAAATCAAAAGAAGACATGGCATCATTGCATATTATACATCCACTTCTGGGGATGGCCTGAAAATGCACAAATTTGTTGAAGAAACACACTGCACGATTGAATTCCTGGTGAAAAACTGTGAAATCTGACTGTAAAATCAACCCATTTTCTAACTCGGTCAAAATTGGGCTCCCCAGGAATCTCAAAGATTCCTCAAATATTCTTTTATGCAGTCTGACTAAAATTCAACTACTTAGGTGAAGAAACCGATCTCACCATCACGTTCCTGGTGAAAAACTGAGAAAAATGAGTATAAAGTTGACATACTTCTGTCACTTTCAAAAATTGGCCTCTAGGGAATCTTTTAGATTCCATGCAGATTCTTGCTTCATGGTTCCACCTTCAATATTCTGTCTCTGGAAAATACGTTGATTAGACTAGAAAATTGTTGGCACCATCATACCCCTCCAGAAATTCTGAGTAATTTGAGTATAAACTCGGCATAGATATGAGACAATGAAAATTTGGCCCTATGGGAATATTTTAGATTCCATGCATATT
Source organism: Pinus taeda (assembly GCA_000404065.3). Lineage (NCBI taxonomy): Eukaryota > Viridiplantae > Streptophyta > Pinopsida > Pinales > Pinaceae > Pinus > Pinus taeda. The sequence goes on from APFE031681125.1 coordinate 3,068, forward strand.
CCTTGCGTCAGGGTTCCTATCCTCGATCTACGTACCGCTCAGGGTTCTAATGTGGCTTTGGGTTCCATGCACGCTCCTCTCTCCTCCATTGGGCAAATGACAAAAATTTTCGTTTATATAATTTTTTGTGGGCAGTATTATCCATATGAGTCATTGGCCCAAACGGTTGGCAGATTCTTAAATAGCAATTGGCAGTTGGGGGGTCCCAGGATCCAATCCCATAGGACCCCATTTTGGTGTCGGTGTGTTGATATATATTTTAGCAGTGTTTGGATTTCATGGTGTAAGGTTATGGGGTCGCCGGTGGCTAGTCGACGTAGGTTCGACACCTGCTGACCTCGCGTTACATAATATGGAGGCCTTGTTTTGGTGTAATGGTCGTGGGAAATTCTGTGGGGGGTCCACCAATGGTGGCATACCCCCGTATTTTTTTTAATTTATATAATTTGTTTGTTGGGGATGGTATCTCGCCACCCCAATTATTATATATATATATATATATAATATATATTAATATTATATATATATATATAATATATATTATATATATATATATATATATATATATATAATATAAAGTGGACAAAACATTGACCACTGAGATTTTGGGGTCACCAAAAAAAAATAAGTAGCAACAATTTCTCCAGTCCGACTGCTGGAAGTCGTTGCTGCAAGTTCTAAATGGTTGCCTTGTTAGTGGCGCGTCAAATTAGTGGCTCCACTAGATTTACCCTGCCTCCAAATTAGTTGGCGCTCTACTAACTTTATATATATATGTGTGTGAGAGAGAGAGAGAGAGAGAAAGAGAGAGAGAGAGAGAGAAAGATGTCCATGAACAAGCCAATATTTATATACGTATGTAAATACCATTGTCACTCAAAGGTTTTTTCAAGAGTCATTCATGTAAAAGAATGATGGTTTAAATTCATTTTATAGCCAATGGGCCAAGTTGACTAAAACTTTGATTGGCCATAACTTTCACATACGATGTCGAATTGAGGTGTTGTTTGTGCTGAGATGAGATATTTGATATGACCTTGGTTTCATGACAATCCAAAGGCTGTTTTTTTTAGCCTTTTCAAAGTCACTTCTGATTTCTGAGCCTCTCTAGAGCCACCTAGATCAGGTAGAGATGTTATAATGTAATGTAATATAATATAATGTCCTATAAGCATTATATAAATGTTATAATGCAATGTCCTGTAAAGATTTTAATTTGGTAAAAATAAATAATAATAAAATTATATTTTTAATATTTTTTCTAAATTATTACTGGTGGTTTTTGAGCTCCAGGTTTATGAGAACCCGTGGTATTCATGTGGAATATAACCTATTTCAAAGGGGGAATTAAAATTTCCTACATCCATCTTAACTCCAAATCTACCAGGCGCGAGGAGGGATCAAATATCTTGAGATGCAAACCTCTTTTAGAGTGAAAAGTGATTTGATCCCTCTCGAGACTTGGTAGATATGGAGTTAAGATGGATCTAGGTTGGTTTATTAATAAGTTGCATATGTTTTATTTACGTGTGGTAGACTTGATCTTATATTATAAAATATTTGAAAAAAAATTGTGAATAATTTTTTTCTATTAAGGCAAAAAATTACATTTCAACATGTAGCTTCCCATAACCCTATTGCCTTCACTCTTACCAGATTTATTGGCTAATAGATGAGAAACCAAACACATAGAAAGTTCCTAAGATAGGAAAAATAGTTAGAATAGGAAAGGAAAGTAAAACTAGAAAACCTGTAAGACCAAGATATAACCAATAGTCATCAAAATTTAGAAGAGTTGACCAGAGCAAGGTGGTCCAGACCTGATCTAGGAGATGGAGGGGTTTTGAAATCATAATGGATGTGTTTATCCATATGGGCTAGTCTGATCTCAATATGATACAACCTCTCCTGAATTTGTCTTTTCCCTCTCATAACACTACAACAAAACCCTGTGATTAGCTTCCCTTTTTGCTTCTTTTTTTGCGTCTAGAGCCCATTTTTGGTGCTATTTGTGTCCATTTAACAAATATGGTGCAAAACTTGATGCAAAGTTTTCACTAAGTTTTGCACCAAGTCTTACATCAAGTTTAACACCGGGTATTGTAATAGGTTTTACACCAAATTTTACACAAATTTTTACGCCAGGTTTTATGCCAAGTTTTCTGTCATCCTTTGCACCATGTTTTGCATCAAGTTTGGCACCTAATTTTGTTTCACCAACTTTTGAATCCTCTATTGCATCCACTTTTTGCACCTACACTTGCATCAACTTTTGCATCCTCTTTTGCATCATTTTGTAAATCATTTTTTGCATCCCCTTTGTCCCAAGTTTTGCATTGAGGTTTGTGTCTAGTTTTGCATCTAATTTTGCATCTACTTTTTTTGCATTGACTTTTACATCTTGTTTTGCATCCATATTTACATCCTCTTTTTTATCGGTTATTGTGTCCACTATTGCATCCATTTTTCTTGTGCCAGAATTTGCACCTAGTTTGACACCTCCCTTTGCACCCTTTCTTGTTTCTAAATTTGCATCCACAATTTCATCCTCATATACATCTAGGTTTTCATCAAATTTTACATATATTTTTGCATCCCTTTTTATATCCACTTTTGCGTCAAGATTTGCATAAGGTTTTGTGTCTCATATTGCATCTACTTTTGCATCGAATTTTGTTGCAACAACTTTTGCATCCTATTTTACATCCATTGTTGCACCCATGTTTACACCCAATTTTACATCCCTTTTTGCATCTTATTTTGCATCTTCATTTGTTTCTTTATTTCCATCTATCATTACATCCACTTTTGTTGTGACACAATTTGTGCCATGTTTTGTACTCACTGTTGTACCCACGTTTGCTTCCAATTTTGCATCCATCTTCGCATCCTCTTTTGCAAAAAATATTGCATCTATTTTTGAATCTACTTTTGTGTTGGGTTTTGCATATCATTTTGTATCTTATTTTGCATGTACTTCCATTGCATCCATATTTTGCATCCAATTTTGTTTCTCCTGTTGCACTTGTGTTTGCATCCAATTTTACATCCCTTATAGCATCTTGTATTGCATCTAAGTTTGCATCTTTTTTTGTGTCTATTATTACTTCCACTTTCTCATCCACTTTTGTTGTGCTATGATTTGTGCCATATCTTCTTCTTATTGTTGCAACCTACATTTCTTCCACTATTGCATCCTCTTTTGTGTCCAAGTTTGCATCAAATATTGTTTATGTTTTTTGCATCCCATTTTGAATCTACTTTTACATCCACTTTTGATTAGTCCAATTTTGCAACTAAATTTGTGTCCACTATTGCACCCATGTTTGGCCCATGTTTACATCCCTTTTTGTATCCAAGTTTTCCTCCTTTTTGCATTCAAGTTTGTGTCTTTTTATTTTTTATTTTTACATTCATTTTTGTATCCACATTTGTTTCACCACAATTCATGCTAAGTTTTATGCCTACTATTGTTCCCATGTTTTCTTCCACTATTTCTTGCATGTTTGAATCCTATTTTGTGTTCAAGTTTGCATCAACTATTGCATCTACTTTTTCATCCACTTTTGTGTCAAATTTTTTGTCTTGTTTTGCATCTACTTATGTTGTGTCCATTCTTCATCCAATTTTACGTCTATTTTTACCCCCATTTTGTTTTGTTCACTTTTGCATCCCTTTTCCAACACACATCATATTTTTTGCATTGATGATATTTCTTATGACATTGAAAATTATGAACAACTCATGACAATGTCAATAATTATAATGATGATGATAATGAGGATGATGATGATGACATGAATTGTGAATGTTATGATAATGACAATGATGATAAAGACGATGGAGGTTACAATGAAAATGATGATGGCGATGCTAATGACCTTGGCCATTCTTCCCAATTTTTAAATGTTGTCATGGTCATAATCATAATAATTATCTTTGGTGTCATCTTCCAAGTCATCATCATCTAATCATCATTATCATTATTTTCATCTTGGTCATCATCAAAAATAATAATGACATGAATGATGATTATAATGTTCATGATGAAGATGAAAACAATTATGATAAAAATTATATTAGTTATGATGATGGGGATGATGACAATTATAATGATGATGATAATGGTAGTGGTGATGATGATGATCATTGATCATCTCTAAAAAATAAAGTTGTTATTTCTCTTGCATATATCATGTGTCCTAACAACCCTTTTCGAGCACTCGTAACATTTTTTGGGTTGATGATATTTCTTATGATACCTATAATTATGAACAATGATGACAATTTCCATAATGATGATGATGATGAGGATGATGATGATGATGAAATGAATCGTGATTATGACGATAATGAAATGATGAAAATAATGATGACGGTGATGGTGGTGATGATGGCGATAATGAAGATGATGACCCTCCCTCTAAACTAGGAAGGTACTCATAACGAGACAAAAAAGTACTCTCAAGTTGAAATATCTATATAAGAAGGGATATGGATTGATAAGCATCAACGATGATTTACATCATCATAGCTAACATTTTCAAGATAGCGAGGCCTTGACTAACAAGTTTATCTCTCCATTAGATCAGAACACAAGGTTGGGAGGCATAAATTTGGACACCATTGCCTCTCTAGGCACTTACCCCACCAGGATGTTCACGAGGTATGTCCTCACATGATCATTTCCTAATCCATTATCATAATATTTAACACCAGGAAATGGCAATCCTCATGACTATTCTTATCTTCGATTAATGTACTTGACTTATGGCGGTTAGTCTTAGTCAAAGTCCAAATTCTCAAAGAATATTGGTCCCAGATATTTATCCAATCCACCATTCTCCCTACTGGTGTCTTTACATGTTAGGCCCCTATACTACTTGTGTAACCCTTATTGTTGTGGAAGGCTAGGATAAATATCTGGGACCAATATTGTGGGCTTATATGGGGTACAATAGTAACAATATGGGCACTATGTGGGTACATCAATATAATAAGTGGGTTGTACTAATAACAATAAGGGTTACACTAGTAGTATAGGGGCCTAACATTACTAGTCTTACAAATATTAGTCTTGGCTATAGTACATGACACATGGATAATATGGTGTTTACCCTCACTCCCTCTCAACCAAAGAGGAGACATCCACAAGCATACAATTTTCTCAAGAATACCCATCATTTCATAGAGAATAACATAATTAATTGGTTTTCATCACATGATGCCTTTATGACTAAGCATTCACTAATTTGTGGCAAAATATTTCCCCTTTTGTCATTTGTGATGAAATAAAATAAAAAAGTGAAAGCCAAAATCATTAAAGATACATTATACTGATTTATCTAGGTCTAAGCTCTAAGATTGAAGTGAAAATTCATGTAAATGTTATATCTATGAGTTGTGCCAAACTTATGAAAACCTTATTCCCTAAGTCCTATATATAAGAAAAAGAAAAGAAAGAAAAATAAGGCCCAATGAATGGTAACTCATGTATTCACTCCCCCTTTGGAAAATATATGAATATATACACTCCTAGTCACACTTGATCGCATGTTTATGATGGTTAAATCATGCAGTCGTCTTTTCCCCTTGCATTTAACTTCATCATTTAAGTACCTAATTGAGGGTTTAGGGAATTTTTTTTGCCTAAGGGTTTCATGTCTACTCTTGGTTTACTTATGCCACACTACTGTCAATTTATGTGACAGAGTGAAATACATAAGTTTGTGGAGTTATTAGAACATTGTATTAAGTTAGTCACCACACACACATGTATTACATCTCATTGATCAACATGTGTTGGTTAGAGACTCATTGCTTGACAACTTTAATAGAGACTACTTTATAGCAATGGTATAGCTTACAAAATTTCTTGTTAAACATTGTGATTCATCCTTTCTTTTCCTTGAGACACTTGATAATATCGAAGTCACTCCCAATAATCCATCGATATGGGGAGTATAAATTATTTGTGCTAGAAATAGAATTGGGAAATAAAGGTTTTCCATTTGCGTTATTGGAGTCATATACATTGGATACATGGCAGTATTCCTCGATGTCAATTAACTAAAATTGTATTGTCATAATGCGAAAAGAGGTAAACATATTGGTAACCTTGATGTCTTGATCATTTCAAATAATAACCATTCCACCCCGGTATATCTAAGAATGAATCACTACTACTTGGAAATTCCTCCCCCATTTGCTAATTATATGAGGTAGAACCTCACTTAATATTTTTGTTTCTTATATCAACATTATTGATGGGTACTTTGCGTACCATTTTTCTTTTAGGATTCTTTTTTTTTCCTTTACTATTGAGGCCTCTCATGTTCCATGAGAATATTTTCATCGAGAATTTACACGGAAAGGAAGTATAATGTGACTAAAAAAAAAAAACATGTCTCAAGTTTTAAGTGCTTAGACAATTCTACTTCATGACCCCTATATTTCCTTAACCTGAGACCGAATGGTGAACTTGATGGCCTTAAGGGAAATTACTCAAATGAAAATCTAAAAAAGAGGTGACTTTGACTTTATCACATACAATTCAATATACTAAAAAAATATCCTTAACAATTTCATCAATCAATGAATCATAAAAAAAAAAAAATATCCAAAACAATTTCATCAAGCAATGAATCATTGCATTATAAAATACAATCTATAAACCTTTTTGGATCATTTTCCTAAACCATGCTCAAAAACCAACATATTTAATATTAATATTTAACAATAATATGGGCAATAACACATTTTGATAAATTAAATAACATATTATCAAGCCTAAAAAATGTCACTAACAAAAAGCTATAAAACATGCAACTAATGGAAGTGACGACTCAAGGCCAACATAAGACAATTAATCTATTAAGACCAAGATTAATGGGGACAAAGATTTACAAAGGAAAAAGGAAAACCTATTTTAACTTTATTGTTTTATTAGGTTCAAGATGAACATTTCAAGATATAATGAAGAACATAATTAGTTTTATTGCATTAACAAAACCCAAGCACATTTTATTTACTTACTTTTTTTATATATAATTTAAACTCTCATCATAAAATCACAAATAAACCATGAATGGAATGTTTAAAATCCATTCTTATAAAAACAAAATATAATTTTTCTTATAGCAAA
>APFE031681139.1:29709-45372 GCA_000404065.3 Pinus taeda
CTCTTTCTTGAAGTTTGACATGGAGAGCAGAGGTATAAGGCTTGACAAGGAGGATAATATGACTATTGATGGAGCCATATTAACTGCAGATAGTCATGGTGACAAATTTCAGTGTAACAATCCGATTTGAAATCATTCCACCATTTAGCCTTTGATATTTGCAATAACTCATTTATCTTGCCCTGCAGACACTGTTTTTAGAACTGAATCCAATCTTGTTTGTCTGACATTCAACTCCATAGCCCAATGGTAAAAGCAAACCTCTTTTCATCTAAGTGATCCCACCACCCAAGTGAAAACAATAACTAGCCTAAAATCATCTTAACTAAAACAAAGATAAATTATAAAGAGAGAGCCCTCTCTGAGCATCAGGAAGCCTAGGTGTTGATCTCCAAAAGTGGTTTGTGGTTACCTTTGACTTTTCTTTCTTCATTAACTTCAAAAGAAATATCAGAGTGATAACATTTCGGGAAACCATACGGGGGACTTCGATCCTCAGTCTCATAAAACTTTAAGGAAACCTTAAATTTAATCTTGATCCCCTTAAGGTCATTTTCTGAAGTCAATTTTGAAAAATTTCATAAAAAACAGTTTAAAACGTTACAATTCTAACTCCCAATAAGATTCACTATATTAGGGCAAACCCAAATCCAAACCGTGCAACTATAGTTGATGACCCAGACATAATTCTAAGAAGACCCAAAACAACAAAAACTCAAGCCAGTAGTAGCCGGTTAGCTAGAGTCAATTCACTCCCTGAGGAGTTGTCAACTTTAGAGGAAATCCCTTTTGATTTGTCATTTTCCTCTCATTATTTATAAGTAAATTTGAGAATGCAATCCATGAAACGGTCTTAGACCCTAAGCTTGTTCAACTCATTAAATCAAAAAGGATTATTCATTCAGATTTAGATCATTTGTTGTAGAGACTTTTGACAAGATAGAAGTTTGGGCCTCTAAATTGATAAATAATATAGGTGATTCTTACCTTCAACAATCTGTTGAAATAGCTACCATTACTACTGTTGCCCCTGAATTTTTTGCACAAGATTCATTCACTATAAATACCCCTTATTTTACCACAACTTCACCAATTGTATCTACCACAGTCCAATCACCTAAACCATTTATCAATCAACCATCCTCATCATCATTTGGTTCACCTCCATCAGTTTCAATTCCTTCCTCAAGTACTGCAACTTTACCCCCTAGTCAAGCCAGAATCACAGCAATGGAAAACTGATATGCACCTCTAGTTTTACCTGCACAACTCCATGTGAGGCCTGTATATTATCAGATAAAAATCTTCCCGTTTGATGCTACTAGTCCGTGTACTACCCAGCAGCATGTAAACAAGATGTCTAACTTTTTTGAGTTGCATGAGATAGATGAAGCAAATGTCCAAATGAGGTTGTTTGCCCAAACTTTAACTGGGGATGTCAAGAAATGGTTCAAAGCCTTTCCTGCCAACCATATTGTAGACTTAGCTAATTTTCATAGATTATTCATTGATAGATGGGAGAGAAAGAAAAACCCACTACAAATACTTTCTGAATATGAAAACATTAGAAGAGCTCCTAATGAGTCAGTTCAGGACTATTGCACTAGGTTCAATAATATCTACAATGCAATTCCAGCCAATATTAAGCCTCCACATGACCTAGCATTAATTAAATTCCCTAATGGTTTTGACGTTGGCATGTCATACCAGTTAAGGGAAAGAAACCCTGAAACACTTGAACAAATGCAAAGCAATGTTGTTAATGTAGAGGCCAACCTATTAGCCAAGAAAACCCAAATGAGAAATGAAAAGAAAGTTGTATCTAAGTAGGAAACTTCCACATCAGATGGAAATGTAAATATTTTAGCTAAGAGTTTAGAAAGAATAATGGATAGATTAGAAAACATGGAGAGGAAAAATCAATAGGAGAATCAACAACAACCCCCAATAAAAAACCTCGATTTTAAGAAGAACCCTAATGTTGGAAAGAATGCTACACCATATCAATAGATTAGGCCTCCCTTCCAAGAGAACTATGTTGAGGATTCACATAACCAAGAAGGAGAGGATGATACCCAGATAAACTTACTTGAAACCAAATATGAAGACACTATTTTTCTTACTCAAGAAGAACAGAAGCTATATATGCTACAGCAGTTGCAGTTAGAATCTGGTGAATCCTTTGATTTTAAACAGGGATATGAATCATCTATATATGAGGTACACAAACAATATAGCTTGAGAGGTAAAAAGAACAATGAGACTCCCATTAAAAGATCCATCTAGACCTGGACTAAGATAATAAAAGAAGCTCCAGTTAACAAAGTGTTACAAATCCTCCCAAGGGAACACTGGAGACTTCTACCCCTAATATTGTAGATATAGCCTCCACTAAAACTCAAACAGAGACAATTACTGAAAACAATCAAAATAAGAGAAATCAAGGGAAAATAGTAGAAACATAGATTGAAATGCCTAGTGCTAAGAAACAGGATAAGAACACACAAACTGCACATTTTAAGGAAGATATAAATCAAACAAACAAAGCTCAGATCCCTTTCAATATCAAAACTAAAATAACAAAATTAAAGATATCAGTTCCCTTGACCAAACTAGTAAAGAATGAATCCTATAGGTCACATATAACTAAAAATTTAAACATAGGAGAGGGAGAGGATGTTTTTAACTTAAATGACAATCAGCCTGAATTATTGTTTGGCCCTAAGGTCAATGGTATTCATCAGCAAGGGGGAGTTCCTCCTTTCTACATTAGCCTGAACATTCATGACAAAATATTGCATAATGCTATGTTGGAATCAGGGTCATCCCATAATTTGATGCCTAAGGCAATCATGAAGAGATTGAACCTAGACATCACCAGATCATATAAGGATTTGTTTTCTTTTGACTCCAACCAGGTTAAATGCCTTTGCTTGATCAAGGACTTATGTGTAACTCTTGTCTAATGCCCTGAAAAAAGTATTCTAATGGACATTATAGTTGCATACATCCCACTGAAATATGGAATGTTTTTATCTCGCTCATGGGGAGAAAAACTGCAGGGATCCTTGCAGTTAGATATGTCTTATGCCACCATATCTGTTTTTGACCAACCAAGAAAATTATATAGATATACCTTGATGAAATACATGGTGAGTAGTGATGAAAAACCACAAAACTTTCCCATATACTCCATGCATTCAGATATGGACTCTTTTATCTTGTACAATGCAAAAATGATAATAAGGAAATCACAGTTAAAGACCTGAAATACAGAACAGCTGAAAATGAGAACATATTTCATGAGTCCCTATGGCTTCTAAACTTTGATGGGTCTGTCAATAGGTTAGGGGCTGGTGCAAGAGTGTGGATCCATAATATGGAGAATAATGATGCTGAGGAACATGCTTTTAGATTGAATTTCAAGTGTACCAATAACATGGCCTAATATGAAGCCCTAATTCTAGGGTTACAGTTGGTTAGGAAACTTGGAGCCAAAAGAGTTTCCATCATGGGAGACTCAAAGCTAATTATTAAATAGATTAATGGTGAATACTCTGTGAACAATCCTAGACTTAGTCAATATAGGGATATTGTCCTAGATTTGATCAAAGACCTCCTAGAAACAAACTTTGCTGCCATTCCTAGAAAACAAAACATGCAGGCCCACAGTCTAGCCACTTTTGCTAGTACATGTAAATTTCCATTTCAACCCAACCATCAGTACACTGCAAAAGTCAAACATAGGCTGGTCATACCATACAACCTAAAGTATTGCAGATTTTCTCCCAGGATTCTCATATTTACGATTTCATGAACAATTAAGGTGAGTTTCAGAATTGTAAGATAGATACAAATTGTACAGTAGACAATAATATAGAAAGTAACATAGATGTACATATTTTAGATATAGCTAAACTAACTAAATTTTCCAGAGTAGAAATAGATATTTTAGAGGGTGTAGAGATTGAAGAAATAATGAATGATGATCCTGAGATTCTTAATCTGAAAAATAATTTTTTCCTAAGGGATTAGTCCCTTTAGAAGATTTGTTTGACTCTAATGATGTAGCTAGGAAACCCAAAATGGAACATTTGAGAGCTGACATAGAAGAGGTTAACATAGGAACTAAGGATAAACCAAAACTCATTAAAATATCAAAAGCCTTACCTCTAGAGAAAAAGGTTAAATACACCAATCTATTGAAAGAGTTCCAGGATGTATTTTCCTGGAGTTATGAAGACTTAAAATCTTATGACACCAGCCTAATCCAACACAAAATACCTCTAAAAGAAGATCATAAACCTTTCAAATAGAAACTTAGGAGAATAAACCCAGTTCTTATGCCCTCTATTGAGAAAGAAGTTAAGAGAATGTTTGATGCCCATAGTATAGCCCCCATTAGATACTCAGATTGGATTTCAAACTTAGTCACTACTAGGAAAAAGACTCGTGAAATTAGACTTTGTGTAGATTTTAGAAATTTAAATAAGGTCTCGTTAAAAGATAGCTATCCTCTACCAAAAATGGATCACATCCTACAAAGGGTAGTAGGCTCATCCAGGATTTCACTATTAGATGGATTCTCTGGGTATAACCAGATCTTAGTTCAACCTGAGGACCAAGCCAAAACTGGGTTTACTACTCCTTGGGGTACCTTCATGTATTGAAGATTCCTTCTAGATTAATGAATGCAGGGGCCACATTTCAAAGAGCTATGGATATATCTTTTTCCAAGGAGATCCATGACTTCCTAGTAGTATACTAAGATGACATCACAGTCTTCTCTAAATCTGACAGTGAACATATAGACCACCTGAGAAGAGTATTTATCAAATGTAGAAAATTTTGGATTTATTTTAATTCCAAAAAGACACTCTTTGGTCTGGAAGAGGGAAAAATGTTGGGACATATCATATATAAAGATGGGATTAGAATAGATCCTGCTAGAATAGAGGTCATTTTAACCATTACCCATCCTAGAAACATTCGAGAGTTACAGTCATTTCTAGGCAAGATAAACTTTCTTAGGAGATTCATTTCAAATCTAGCAGAACTGAGTAGAGAATTAAATAACATGCTAAGAAAGGATTCAGCACTTAAATGGACAATGGACGCCAAAAAATCCTTTGAAGCCATCAAGGAAGCCTTAACCAAAACTCTAGTCCTGATTTTAACAAGGATTTCATAATTTTTTCTTTTGCTTCAGAACACACCATTGCAGTAGTCTTGCTGCAAAAGAACAACCAAGGATATGAACAACCAATTGCATTTTTTAGTAAATACTTAAGAGATGCCACACTCAAATACAATATTATGGGAAAACAAGCATTAGCTTTAGTAAAGGCTATCAAATACTTCAGAGTATACATTTTGTATTCTCACATTATTGCTTAGGTTCCAAATTTTGTAATTAAGGACATTTTGACACAAAATGGGCCTAAAGGGAATAGAGGCCATTGGATTGCCACAATATTGGAATATGACATAGATATAAAGCCAACTAAGCTTATCAAAGGCAAAGGTTTAGCCAAACTCATGGTTGAATCGAACTGTCAGGCCCTTGATATAAACTTCATTTGTGCCCTTGATGATCAGGAAGAGATGGTGACTCCATCGATCAGTGAAACTTTTACTGATTCACCCTGGTATGCAGATATTATATGTGTATTACAAAATTTGCAAGCTCCTCCTGGTTTAACAAGAACTAAAGCTAGATTTTTAAAGATGAAGTCATTAAAGTATTGTATCATAGATACTGCATTATTTTGGAAAGACAATAGTGGTATTATTTTGAATTGTTTACTGAAAAATGAATTGTGGAGGACACTTGTACTGGAAGACTATTGCTGAAAAAATCCTAAGGGCTGGTTTTTACTGGCCTACTTTGTTTGCAGATGTTAAGAAACATATGAGCTCCTGTCATAAATTCTAGATATTTGAGGGAAAGAGAAAACTTTTACCCTTGCCTCTTAAACCAATTTCCACTGAAATGCCATTTCAACAATGGAGGTTAGACTTCATTGGAGAAATACACCCAACCTCCTCAGCTCAGCACAAATGGATTCTGACAACCACTGACTATTTTACCAAATGGATAAAAGTTATACCTTCTAGGCAAGCCACAGACACTGTCATAATCTCATTTCTAGAGAATAATATCCTTCCAAGATTTGTATCTCCCCAAAATCTCATTATTGATAGTGCAGGTGCCTTTAAATCCAAGAGAATGATAGATTTCTGTAACAAATACCACATCAACCTTGGCCATTCCACAGCCTATTACCCTCAAGGTAATGGACTAGCAGAATCATCTAACAAAAGCCTAGTCAATATCATTAAGGAATTACTGGAAGATAAAAAAAAAGACATGGAACAAAAAGTTAGTAAATGCCTTGTGGGCAGACATAATGACTAATAAGAAGTCCATTGGAACATCACCTTATCAACTAGTTTATGGGATGGATGTGTTCTTTCCATCATCTTTGGGAGTGCTAGTGATGAAGATCATCCAGGAATTATAGGTGGAACCAAATGATATTCAGAGAAGACTAAATCAGACCATACACCTGCAGTAGACCAGAGAAGAAGTATATGTAAAATCACAGGTAATCCAAGACAAAATCAAGAAATATTTTGATAAAAATACTAAAGCGAATGATTTTTATGTAGGAGATAAAGTCCTTAAGTGGGATTCAAGGAGAGAAGACAAAGGCAAGCATGGAAAATTTGAATTTTTGTGGCAAGGGCTTTATGTCATTTATGGCTACAAGGAAAATAATGCCTTTTTCTTGAGAGAGATAGCTAGATCAAATCTACCAGGAGGACTTATTAATGGTAGAATGTTGAAGCATTATTTTTCCACTGACTCACAATAGTTCACTTTACTTTATAGCATTGTACATAACATTACAGAGTGTAGATTGGATTGGATGGTAATCCTTTGAAGTTTAAGCTTGGAGAGAAGGCCCTGAGCTTTAAAGGATTCACTATCATAACTATCAATAAAGCAGAATCATAGAAGGACAGTTCACAAGGTAACTATAGTCACAATTCAAAGGCTACTGATCTTTAGAGTTCTTGAAATTTCACCAGGAAATGCCATCCCCATGTGGAGCCACTGTTAGAGTCCTATAGTGATAGGATTCATAATTTTGAATTGGCTGAGGTTAAGTCTTGTAATATTGTACATACTTTTTCTTTCTGCAAATGTTCTCCATATTAAAACTAAAAAATGTAAAGAGAGTATGTCCTAAAATAAATATCAAAGGAAAAAAAGAATAATAAAAGATCAAAAAATATGAAAAAATATGAACCCCAAACAAAAATAGATCATGAAAGTGTGTAAGTCCAAGTGACACTACTCTTTAATTTTATTGTCTAAAATAATGTTCATGTGCAGCTTGTCATACGTTCCATAACCCATGATAGTCAAATTGTTTAATCTTGACTACTTCATGCTTTGAATTTCATGTTTATAGTTAGAGAATAAAGATCTAGCTAAATAGTTTAATCTTGGTAGATCAGTAGATAGGTAGAGAAATAAAAGGAGCTCATCAGTTTAATCTGAGCCCTTGGAAGATATAAGGTTAGAAGTAGATAGTTTGTTTCATAAAAGAAAAAGGAAATAAAAGGGTTTGCTAGCTTAAGTGCACTCAATAAAGTAAAAAAAAATGTTAGGGTAAGTAAAAGAGTAAGTAGAAGAAAGGTTGCAGAAATAAAATCTATTTGAGGCATAAGCACATCTATGATGTTTAATCATGTGTTTTGGTGTGAAGGAGCAGTTATGAAAGAGAAATGATGCTCATAAGTTCATTTGGTTAACTTCCCCTATTCCAGTTCACCCCTCACTACATACTTACTAATTTCCCTTTTAGCACTTCATTTCTTATGTAAAACCCCTTTTCCCTTCATTTTTACCCTTCCCCCTTGGTTTCACACATTCCCTAGAAAATTACCATCCAAATTCATTCCCCTACCCAAGAGGCCCTTTTTTCCCTAGTGTGAAACCCTTTCCCCATGCCAAAAATCATTTTCCCTTTGTTAATTTCCCTAAAAACCCTAAAAACCCCACTAAAACCTCTTATCCTAACTATTCCCCCCCGACATTACTTTATTAACCCCGCAAATTCACTTTTACCCGCTACACTCCATAAACCCGCATTACATAATAACCTCGCATTTATCCATTGATTAATTACACTTAAATGTAATTAACCCTTGGGCCTCGCTAAATGTCTCTCCCATCTCCCACCATGCATCCCCGCCACGCAATGGCTATTGGATCTTGCACCCCCAGATCCTACGACCCTCGCCCATATCACGCCCACTCATCTCCCGACCTTTACCAGCCCGAGAGCATGCGATATGGGTGGTATTGCTTGAGCCCCCTTAGATTATGTGGCGGCACCACATTAAGTCATGTGCTCTTGCGAAAATACCACCCATCGCTCAAAAGTGGAGAGATGGCTCCCTAAACCACCTCCCCACTGAAATAAAAATCTTCGTTGTTCATTAAATGAGTTTCTATGCCAAATTTACACCATTGCTGGTTAAAAGGCCACAGACCCCCATTTTCACCCTTTTTCACTCGTTTACTCAGCGAAAGCATTCTAAGCTTTCCTGTGCCCCTCGAGATTCTGAAACCGGTTTTGACTACCAATTACATCCTGAACACACTCCGGAAGCTCAGTTCAGCCCTCCAGTGCATGACTGAAGCCACAAAACCCTTTGTAGCCACCATTCAAAACCAGTTTGTATATTGAACCATAAATTTCAGGTATTTGACAACAAACTACAAACAACCCACTCAAATTCAAAATTATACAGTAAATTCAAACATTAAAGTAATTGAATTTAATAAATCCATTGAATTGAGAGTATTTCCCCTCAAACACTGAAACCCTTGTCCTGCAAACTACCAATACCCTATCCCTGTACCATAGTTGTCAAGACTTCATTTCCACAAGTTGTATAAACCCAATTCCCACATTTTATCACAAAGATGGCTGCCGCAACCTCTCTCGATGTCAAACCTGTATCAACTCCTCCCCTGGACATTGACCATTTGGCCCTGGCAGATAGGGATTTCCAAATTAAAGACACAGCTACTCCAGGCCACCTTTTGAGAATCCACTGCTGGAGTAAGGATAGGTTCCTAAACCATGCTGATGACATCAAACTTTGGGAATCCAATTTGCCCAAGTATACATTCCCAGAATTTCACCCATTCCTAGACATTATACATTTTTTTCATGCCTACTATATCCCTAGCCAAAGGGCTATTGCTGCCCCAAACCATGAGTTGTTGTTCACCATTACACCAAAGTCCATCAACTAGATGCTGCAAATCCAACCTAGTCCTAATTTGACTCCTTTGTCCATTGGAAACCTATTGGACCTATACATCACACTGGGACCAGTCAAAATCAAACAAATTTTCCAGAATTTCATCATTAAGGAACGACATACTCCTACAGACATTCCACCCTATGCTGCCACTATTTTTTCAGATACTGGTAGGAGAATAATCACCATGCTCTCATGCATCCTAGGATACACATCAGATGAGCATGTGGATGAGGTCACCATGGCCTTCTTGTCCATTTTCACTCTAGGCAAGCCTCCTATTATTATGTATGATTATGCTCAATTCTTGCAGACAGAATGCATGAACAATTCATTAGATTTCCCACTGCAAGAGTTTTCAAATACTCTTCAGTGTTGTTTCATATGTTCTTGTATTACGAGACAGATAAGTTCCCTTTGAGGATCCAGAAATTGGAAACCAAGGGAAAGGAGAAATTAGTCATCTACTGAACACCCTTGGTCCACAAGTTTTTCACATCATTCACCTACAAAGACTTCATAGAATCTTTTATGTACCCAGTCATGAACATGCTGACTTCTAAGACGCAGCCTAGAATCAGCCCAGAGATTAAGAGAGTACTACAATTGGCCAAGAATAGCAAGGTGGGATATTGGTACTTGTACCAAAACCACACTAAGATCAAAATTTATGGTTATGAGCTAGCCCCTTATAAGTTTCCCAAATACCTCCCTATGAGGATATTTGCTCTTGAGTACTTCAGGAAAATCATCAGCTCTGATGAGATCCACTTCCTAGCTTATAGGAAGAAAACATAGTTCAAGGTAAAAAACCAAATGGGCCCATTCATTTGCAACAACAGGGAGGCTGGACCACAGGACGACAGGTTACTTCAAGAAATGAAATTCAGAAAAAGTTTCATGTGGCATTATGACCCTCATGGGGTCATAAATAAGCTCAAACTCAAGTTAAGTTGGGATCATACATCCACCACCCAATGCCTGGCATCGAACAGTTTGCTAACCAGGATGAGTGGGTGGAGAACACTTTGATTGACATGGATAACATTGTTGTCAATGTACAGAACATACTTATTGATTTGGAAAGGAAATTTGATCACATCTCTTTCTTGTAGGTCCCAGAACAAGGGGAGCCAATGAACATTCCTCTTGTCATACAAACTCCAGTAAATGAGGAGAAGAATCCTAAGCGAAGTAGAGATGAGGCATCTAGCTCTGCCATGGAGACTACTGATGAGCTGGTTGAACCAAGCAAGAGGCCCAAGTTGAATCCTGTCTTTGAATAGGAGGATGACATTGCATCAGAAGAAATAATTGACATTGATGCAATGGGACATAAAGGTAAAGAACCCGTTGCATCAGAGGAAACACAATAGGCCTCAACCTCCAACACACAATTGATAAATAGACAGCAGAGTATGGAGATCTCTTCCTATGTCAGGCCAGCTGACAAGGAAAAGAACTTCAAAGATAGATTTAAAGAGATAAAGATGAGGAATGAGAGATTGAAGGTAAATACATATGCCCAATACCTCAAGCTCACACCACCAAACCAGACTAGACTGTTGTCGGCCTTTGACATCAAAGAAGGAAAAATTCAGGTCTCATTCTTGCAGCCCACTGTATAGTAACCAAAGACCTCAGCAGACTACAAGAAAACTAATTTTGAGGTCTTAGCCATGGATGTTCATCCCATTGATCAGATAGAGCTTCACAAGCAAGTTGGAGAAATGATCTACTCCACCCTCACAGCAAAGGCCATGGCTTCTTACAAGTTGCAGGATTCATTAGACAGTGTAACAACTCAATTCAAGCTGGAGAAAGCCTCTTCACAGGATAAAGACACCAAGATATAGTCCTTGGAGGACTTTGTTATTGAACTGGGCCATGACCCAAGTGATATTAAGGCCACAAAGAAAGTAATCAAAAAGAAGAATGAGGACATAGAAGCCCTCAAGAAACAGCTCAAGTTACCTCATTTGCAGCACCCACAGACAAAGTAAGTCCTGGAAAGAAAGACCAATTGTGAGGAAATGATGGACTTGGTCCTGCAACTGAATGACGAGTTAAAGAAGATGGAGAAGGGGCCTAATAGCTTGATTCAACTCAAACAAGCTAGTATTGATAATGCTCCTATAACTTTCATTCCAACAGTGACCACAGCTATACCTTCTACTTTGGCAGCAGCATTAGCTCCCACTGCTCCAATGGCCACCGCACTACCAACATCTGCACCAAATATAATAGCAACAGCCTCCACAAGTGATGAAGCAAATAGGTTGGTCAAAGAAATGGAAGAAATGTCCATTCAGACCAATGAGATGAACAAACTGAAGGAGAAAGTCACCAGCCTAGAGACAGATTGCAAACTTTCCCAAATCACGCATAAGGAAGAACAGCAAAAGGCTACAAGGATGAATGAAAGGATAAAAAGCCTAGAGAAAGAACTGACATTGAGTGAGCCTATAGGTAAGGCTAAAGAACAACTGTGGGCCAATATCATTTACTATGTCAATGATATTTGGTCATCCATCCAGGTCATTTTTGAACAGATTGATTTAATAAAGTAGGCTATAGAAGCCATTGAAAGGGTTAAAATAGAACTTGGATATATGCCAGAGGAAGCAGCAAGAATCATCCACTTCCTCAACTCCAAGAACAAGTATGAGTTGCAAGAACTTGAGATACCTGACAGAACATGTGCAATTTTGGAAGTTAGAAAAGTCCTCACTAAGAGGAATTTGATGTTGAATTTAGAAGATAAGTGTCAAAACATGAAACTAGCCGTTGATAGGTTCATGGATAAGTTCAAACTTTTGAAGGGAAAGGGATTACCTAATCCCTTAGTTATAAATGATAAGTTAATGACACATACAGATTACAATAAGAAGATCAGGGAAGTGGCCAAAGAATAGGTAATCGCTTCATCCATGAAGGTCATGCCAACAAGCAAAGTGTTGTACCAAACTTTTGAAAACTTGTTTTACCTCCAACATGAGGTAAAAAACTTGTTTATTAATAAGCCTACTTTTTCCAAATATACAGAGGCAGATGAAATATATAGAAAGATGCTCAATATCAAATTACCAGATGAAGAAAGATGGGAAAAACTCAATGATTTACTATAGTAAATACACAGTAACAATATAAATGTACAGTAAAAAGTAAAACAGGACAGTAAAAGGATATTGGCATGTCATCAAGGTTAAAGTGTATCAGATGAAAGAGTATCAGATGAAAGGTTAAAGTAAAACAGAACATGTAGCGTGAAGACCAAACAGCCAAGCAGCATAAATGGCAAAAGATCAAAGAACAAGCCAACAGAACCTAAATAACAGGGATAGAAAGCAGCAATTCGGTAGTTGTCTCTATCTTCTTACATGAAGATATTTCTATTTTCCTATATTAGTTCTCAATGCAATTTGAGATATTTTGTAATTCCTTAAATACTTCATAATTCGATGTATTAGGAGAGATTATTTTACATTTGTAGAGTTATTTTGATCTTAAACCTAAGGGTGATTGTACATTTTCAAATCAACAGACTGGAGCAAGTAATAAAAGAATTTCGCTACAGGATTCATGAGATGAGCCATTTGTAATGAAGTATCTTCTTTGTGTGATTTTGTTACCTTCTTATGAGTTTCATAATCTTAAATGCGTTCTAAATTTGAATGAATTAACTGGAGATATCACTCAGAATTTGTTTAAGTACACTATGTTTTGCACAGTTAGTCATTTACATGTTTTCCTTTGATACCTGGATTTGAGAACCCTTAATTTCTCTCCCATCCCAGTTGACTTCTTTCATTCCTTCCAAAGTTTGGCCTAGGGAACCCTTAATTGCTCCCTAGATCCGATTTGAAACCATTCCACCATTTAGCCTTTGAGATCTGCAGTAATTTATCTATCTTGCCCTTTAGACACTATTTTTAGAACTGAATCTAGTCTTATTTGTCTGACATTTGACTCCATAGCCCAATGGTAAAACCAAACCTCTTTTCATTTAAGTAAAGTGATCCCGCCACCCAATTTCAAACCAAAACCCAAGTGCAAAAAATAACTAGCCTAAAATCATCTTAACTAAAACAAAGATAAATTATAAAGAGAGAACCCTCTCTGAGCATCATGAAGGCTAGGTCCTGATCTCCAAAAGTGAATTTTCTTTCTTCATTAACTTCAAAATAAATATCAGAGTGATAACACTAGTTACCAAATTGTCATCTCAGTTAATAAGTGGTAACAACTTCCAATAGCGCTCAATTTGGCCTGCTGTAAAATCCAGCATGCATCCCAACAAATTATTGTTTCTAATTGTTTATTTAAAGGGTGCTATTCGAAACTTTTGGCATGCATATAATAATTGGTTCAGTTAACATACGATCAAAATTGGTTGGGTTTCTTTTTTATTTTGGGTTTCTGCTCTTAGTTTGCAAGAGCACTTATTGCCCCTTGAGCATTTTTGTAGAAGTGTTGGGATGCAAGTCAATATCAACGAAACAAAAGTAGTGGTTTTCTCTAAGAAAAGAAAACATAACCAGTGTAAGTTCTACTTTGAAGGCAACATTATGGAAGAAGTTGTGGATTACAAATACATCAGAATTGACTTCAATAAAAATCTAAGCTGGAATGGTTGTAGAAAGAAAAGAAATTTGGGATGCTGGAAAGAATTTTATGTTTTTCAAAATAGGTGCAGAGAGGCAGAGTTATGAGACTAGAAAACCACTCAAACTCTTTTTGGGCTTGTAGTGATTTCGGTGATTCTCTATGGTTGTGAACTATGGGCCAGCAGTACATCCGACATGCAGTAGAGACAAATTAAGAAAATTTAGAAGCATTTGATTACAAACAAATTCAAGATTAAAAGTGCAGTTCCTTGTGCTTTCTTGTTAAGTGAAACAAGGACTGCTCCTATTGAAGTAATTTCTATGGTGGGATTCATAAGGTATTTAATAAAAAATTGAGCAAATAGAAGAGGGTAGATGGCATAAGGTTGTCTTTAATGGTAGATTGTGCAAGAGAAAAAAAACTTGGATGCAGAAAAATAACAAATGGTTTAGTAAATGGGGTATTTACTTGAACGCGTGTCCCATAAACACCAAAGAGATAAAATATTTTTTTATGGAAATGTTCCACAAGCTAGGAAGAAAGAAAAAGTACTATATTGAAGTGTTTAATCCCACTCATAGTCATCAACCAAAAGCATACATAGTGGTCAATGTCTCTTGGAGAGCCAAAATTTTTATTGCTCAGTTAAGGACTAATTCTCATCAACTTCATTGTGAAACAGGGCATTGGAAAAGGCCAAAAGGAGTGTGTGAAGAAAGATTATGCATTTTTTAAATAGAAAAACATTTCATTTTAGAATGTGAGGCTTCCAAAGACAACAGGGAAAGTTATGCAAATATGATGGCAACTAGCTCTTGGAATAATCTATTTAGCGAGGGAAGTTGAGAACATTTATTTTAAAGCTTCACTGAAAAAGGGCCGAATACATCAAGCAGATGAAGAAACAATTTGTCCTATAGGCTATCTTTAGTCTCATGGACTTTAAAATACTTACTTTCTTTCTTTCTTTCTATATCAATTTTTTTAAAAGATGAATGTCATTTTCCTCTTTTGATTGTCTAACTATATAGTGAATCTTATTGGAGATGCCTAATATAATTTAGAACTTAAAACTAGTATTACTTATTCTTTATTATTATTATGTTTAGAGGTGTTTTATAGCTCAATAAGTGAGAGATGTTATCACATAAAATTAATTTTATATATGTGTGTGTGTGTGTGCGTGTCGGCTATATATATTAGAGATGTTGTATGTAACGTTTTTTAAAATAAAATTATTTTAAAAACCAATCTTGGGCATAAATAAAATACTTTAATTTCCACCTTTAATTTAGATCACATTTTATATAATCTTATATAAGAAAAATAAAAAAAAAATAAAAAAAAAAAAATAAATAAAATAATGATAAAATAATTCCACATTGAGGGAGATCTAAAAGCCAGTATGCGAGAAATGAAATAATAAAAAATAATAATAGTCATCCATGGTATTCATGTGGAATATAATCTATTTTAGGGGGAAATTAAACTAGCCTAGACCCATCTTAGTTTGAATCAACGTAGCCTATAAAGGTAAAACATTACTAGTTTATATCTGGTAAAATATAATATTATAATATTACATTTTGTCCAATATTTCCCCTCAAGTGGTCCACTTCTTATTGTAATTTTTCTTTATATTGGAAGTTTGAAAGTAAACAAACTCAACTATAAAATTAACAGGGGTGAAGGAAGTTCTGACGAGAA